>JAULCC010109945.1:0-14043 GCA_032358795.1 Nuttallia obscurata
AGGACCAACTAAGGAACATTTATGGGAAGTTTTGTTAAATTTGGCCTAACAGTTTGTGAGAAGAAGATTTTTTAAAGTTTTCCATATAGTACTATAGCGAAAATAAGCCCCGCCCCCTGGCAACCATCTGAACAAGAAAGATTTGATCAATTGGGGATATTTTATTACTAGTTCAACAATGTTTTCTTTTTTTTTTTACTGACGAGTGTTTCCCCTATATCTGCATGACTACTTTCCGTATCTTGTCCGCATATGTATTAAATGGCCAAAAGAGTGGACCCATAATGCAATTACAGAGAAGTGGATGTGGACTAGGCCCTGTGTGTTTCAACTTGAGCTTTTTTTATACGGATGCCAATATGCTGATCCGGATGCATAGACATGGAATAGCAGCATTAGGGTTAGGGTAAGAACATGAAATTTCAGCGAGAGAGCACTCAAAAAAAGGCAGAAGATTTCAGCACTAATCGATTAACTTGATGAACCAGATTGCTTCCAATCAACAAAAACACTCTTTATTAAAACACTGGACATTGGTATTTGCCACAAAGATATCCCACTAACAGGTTGTAGATGCCCTGTAGGACGTACTCTATAACCTTCAAACATCACACTCTCTGATACACGGAACAAAAAGTGCAGACCCCAGTTTACTGGAACAGTTCCCATGTGTTTGCAGGCAAGTGCTGATCTAAACAGACATCTACAAATAGGTAGACTGAAACACTAATAGTGGCACTACCAGAGGAGTTGTTGGACAATAGTCACACAATCCTTTGATATTTAATCAAGGTAGGATGTGCAGACCTTGCTTGAGCAAACATAACTTCTACTGTCATTCTGTGAACTGCTGTAAAATGCACTACTTTCTGTTTTGTAGTAAACTGAAATGTTCAACTCCCAAATACGCACTTAAAATATCAATGGATTGGTCCAAACACAGCACAAATATAATTCTCTTTCTCATAAAAAAGCAACTATCCTTTATTCAGTAGCCACCAAAAAATTGCAGGCCCTTTCTGCTTGATGCAATGTTCCAGGGAATCTTAAATAACAAAACTTGCTTAACTTTTCATGATTCTTCCACTAATTAGGTAATGAGTCTAGGGAAAGAAAGACAATTTGTCTTTCAGACACTGTTAAGTGCAAAAGAGATCAGGCTTGGAATTCACCAACCCAATCTTAAACTTGAAACTCAGGAATAATCTCCAACCCTGTGGTTTGGTTCCAAGCTTCTACCATTCTGGTGATAGCTGAAAGCCAACCTAGAGTGTTATAGAGACTATACTTGAGTTTCAAATCTAAAAACAGGTTGAAGAATTCCAAGTCAGGTAAGCAAAGGCTGTGGATTTTTCATGGTAACTTATAATAAAATGTTTATATAGGTTTTGGGGCTGATATATTCATCTCTCATTAAACTTTTTATCTGACTAACAATGTTATATTTTATGATAAGATCAAGAGCCTAATTGGCACTTATATTGCTAAAATTTCTTTTCCAGGGTTGTCCTTCCTTACACTCATTTTTTTTAAACAAAGTGGTTTCTTTTTTAAGAAACTATAAACATGAAGTTAAAGGGAGGCAATAAAAGAAAAGAAAGTTCATTGGGTTACAAACCAAAGATTTGCTCAAAAGATTTTAACAGTTAACTTAATGACAAACTAGTTGTTGCCATTTGATACACAAATCTACACACAGAATTGCTGATTTAAGCAAACAAAATTGTAACACATTGTCCTGAACGCTCTCACTCTGTTAATGACAATTAATATTCTAAATTATGTGACACACACATTTTGGGAAGGAATACTAATTTGCATAGTGCTTTACTGGCTTGCATAATGTGGTCACTTTCTGTGCAATACATAAAGTAGTAACTGAGATCTGGCTTGGGACTCACAAACCCATTCTTAGACTAGAAACTTGAGAATAATCTCTAACCCTGTTGTTTGGCTCCCAGCACCTACAATTCTAGCAAAAGCTGACAGTCAACAAAGAGTGTTGGATACTATTCTTGAGTTTCAAGTCTAAGAACAGGTTGGTGAATTCAAAGCATGGACTTTAATGTAGTTGCAGGCAAAACCTCAACTAGAATCTCAAAAACAAGAAGACCATGATGGCACTAGAAGCGCTCACCTGAAGATGGCAGCCATCTTTTTTATTAACAACAGAAAATAAGTTCACTTTATACACATATCCAAAACTGACTCCACCCCATGGCTGCCATGTTATTTTACAGATCAAAATAATTTGAACAATCTTTGTAGAGGGTCACCCAAGGAACATTTATGCCAAATTATTTTCAAATCTGGTCACAAGTTTTGAAAGAGAAGCTCTATTATGTTTTCTCAATATACATATTTGGAAAACTGACTCCGCCCCCTGGCATCTCTGTTTTTTTACAAATCAAAATAATTTCAAATCTGGCCTAAAGTTTTGGAGAAGATCAATTAAGTTTTCACTATGTTCATATAAGGAAAACTGACTCAGCCCCCTGACCGCCATATTTTTTGACAAATCAAAATATTTTGAACAATTTCTATAGAGGGTCACCTGTGGAACATTTATGCAAAATTAAATTCAAATCAGGCTGCTAATTTTGGAGAAGGGCGACTGACGGATGACAGACAAAGGCTGGTCACAAATGCTCACGATTAGCCTCTGGCTCAGGAGAGCTAACAAAGCATAATTATTTCCACTATATGCATTTTAGACAGTGAGAGTTATCTAAAATGAGTATTTAGGTAGGTGTAATAGTCAGGAAGCCTTATCGAGGTAGTATCAATGCAATACCTCACTGACCTTCCACATGTTGGCTGGACAATATGCTTCCCTTCATGATTCTATAATCTGATTCGGGATCCAAACCCATAACTTCAAGGTAGTAAAGAGCTATTGTGATTTACAAGTCAACAACTAACCACTGACTTGAATCTAATTTCAGTGCATCTCAATACCTAAGTAAGAATTATAGTCCATTATGTCTATACCATTAGAAACCGAAAACTTCATGACTCATTAGACAAGATGCATCCTTGTTCTACATTTAATTTCATTACTACATGAAAAATGTCATGTTAGATAACAAAATTTCAAACCCTTTCCTCTGCTGTTGTGTTTACATAAAACTAAAACATCCCCGGTAACTCGGGAAGTTCTATATGCATGGCAACTTCTAAATTGCTTGAATACTTATAATAAGTTTAAAGGGTGTTTTCTTCTTGGATTTTATTAATATTACATGTTGAAAATCAGGCAGTTACATTGTTCCAGGAAAAGTCTAGAATCTCAATCAACCTTTAATTGAATGAGAGCAATCTATATCTACATTACTGATACAGTCAAATGTTGATAAGAATCTCGGCTTTTTCAATGTTGAATAATGGGTTTCCCTACAGCACAAAAATTTAACGTTACCAATCAGCTTGACATAAAGTAAACCAAACTAGCTATAATGAGAATCTTTGCCTAATATAAGAGAAAATAGGCATCTACAGGTCTGCTAAAATCACCTCAATCGTCAACTGTTTTGTCTTTGTTAAACAAATTCTCTGATCAGTGGCTATATATTAGTATGGGCTGGTATTGTTTGTCCTATTATATCAAGTTTGCTCTAAATTGGTTTTTGGAATATTTTCTGCAAATGAGGCATTGTATAAGAACTAGATAACAGGTAAAGTTCAAATTGAGTATAGAACTTTCAAATAAGTCACCAGTTTAAAGGAGGAACTGGATTTTAAATAGCATATTTGATGAAAATTGCATGTCACATGTCAAATAACTGTCAACAGAAAAACAAACAACAATAGGAAAGAACTTTTGTATAACAAAAAAAGGTTCCATCATTATTCCTCATTCTACTTAATTATGTATTCATGGATTTCAACTGCTTATCTTAGATCTAGCCTTCAACTGATTTACATGAAAGTCATTTTAGATAAAGAATAATGACTGTCAACAGTTTGATCTCTTACTGTTCTGATTTAATGCCAATAAGTGGATGCCTCTGAGGCAAATTTAACCCTTAGCCTGCTGAAAAAAATGTCATCTGCTTAAAATGTCAACCGCCCTGTTAGCTCAAGAGGAAGAGCGTCTGCTTTCAGTGCAGGAGGCTGTGGGTTCGATCCACAGCCGGGTCATACCACAGACTTTAAAAATGGCAGTAATGGCTTCCCTCCTTGATGCTCAGGATTAAGGGTTAGCATTACGATTGGTTTGTCGATGTCAGGATAAAGTGACCGGCCGGGTTTCAGTCCCCATGTGTATCAGTGCTTCCCTCTTTCTGGGACGTCCATTATCCTAGCTGGCAGAAAGTGATGTATATCAAAAACAAACTTAAATTGTTGTCAGCCTGGATTTCAAATCGATCGGATTTGCCTAATATTTGGAAAAAACACTTGACTGAGTGTCAAACAGCTTGGATCCGGATTAGACGCCAAGTTACTCAGCGTTTAATCTGGATCAAAGCTGTTTGCAAATTCTATCACGGCCGCGCTTAGCAGGCTAAGGGTTAAAAAGAAGTCAAAGTGTTTGATAATAGAACTTTTTTAAACTAAGCTAGTTTATCTATAGTGTGGTCTACAATCGCCTTCATTCATTATTACAAAACAATATTTCAGTCAAGTTACAAAGCAGTATGTTAGTCAAGATACAAATCAATTACTATGTCATCTCTATCAAATGATAAAAATTGTGATTTGCTGTCCAAAATTACGTTTTACACTCACATAGGTTTGACATCTTAACAATCAATAAAGTTTGATAGTTTACTTGTCTGCTTAAAGATTAGCATTAATTTTTACTTTTTTCGATTGTCCAAAAAAATGATTTAATTTCAGCAATAATATTTTCGATTATTCTTAAAATTTGTGTTTTCCACTAACTCATCTTAGTGATATAACATTTTAGCTACCTTGAAATCTCTCTTTCTCTTCACCTTTATCCATCTCTATCTGTTTTTTTCTATTTCTTTTTCTATGTCAAGTTAAACTATGTATTATATAAAATATCTATCTAAATGTTAAATTTTGTAACAAAAATAAACAGTATCATTTGTTATAATATCAATTTTCATAAATAATTCCAGAGTGCAAATAATTAGTTAGGCTTAAGAATGGTACAAAGAAGGTATGGGAGAGGATTTCAAAAAGCATTTTGCTTTCGTTCCTATGTCTATTGATAAAGTGAAAAGTACCTGTATGTTTGTACTTATGCATGTATCTATTACTGAACTGGATGTACTGTAACTATTTGTATTTTGAAACCAATATATATGTTTCAACTAAAGCAATATTCCAGTCGAGTATGAAAACATTATTTCAGTCAAGTTATAAAGCAATATATCTAGGTCAAGCTAAAAAGCAATATACCTCAGTCAAGTAAAAAGCAATATCTAAGTCAAACTATATTTCAGTCAAATATGAAACATGATTTTAGTCAAGTTACTTCAGTTGAGTATGAAAACATTATTTCAGCCAAGTTATAAAGCAATATATCTGAGTCAAGTTAAAAGCAATATATCTTAATCAAGTAAAAAGCAATATCTAATTCAAATTATATTTCAGTCAAGTATGAAAACATTATTTCAGTCAAGTTACTTCAGCAATTAGTCTCAGCCAAGATAAATAGCAATATACCTCTGTCAAGTTAACAGTAATATATCTTCGTCAAAATAAACAGTAATATTTAAGGATGAAACATGATTTCAGTCAAATTAAATAAAAAAAAACTTTAAAGTATTAGAACATTATTTCAGCTGACTTATACAGCAATATTTCAGTCAAATATGAAAACATTATTTCAGCAAAATTTATTCAGCAATATATATCAGTAAAGTAAAAAAGCAATATATCTCAGTCAAGTTATAAAGCAATATCAAGTATGAAAATATGATTTCAGTCAAGTTTCTTCAGCAATTTATCTCAGTCAAGTTATAAAGTAATATAACTATGCCAAGTTAAAAAGTAAAACACAGGCAGGTCAAGTTATACAGCAATATTTCAGTCAAGTGTGAAACAAGATTTCAGTCAAGTAATAAAACAATATTACAGTCAAGTGTTTAACATATTTTCAGTCAACTTTTAAAGCAATATTTCAGTCAACTTTTAAAGCATTATTTCAATAAAAGTATGAGAACATTATTTCAGTCAAGTTTCTTCAGCAATATATCTCTGTCAAGTTATAAATCAACTTCTTATATATTACTTTTTAACTTGACTGAGAAATACTGCTGAAGTCAAGTATGGAAACATTATTTCAGCCAATTTACTTCAGCATTTTATCTCAGTAAAGTTTAAAATCAAAATGTCATTTTCAAGTTAAACAGCAATATCTAAGTCAATTTATAAAGCAACTTCTAAGTCAAACTAAAAAGCAATATTTCAGTCAAGTATGTAAGCATGATTCAGGCAAGATACCTCAGCAGTATATCTCAGTCAAGTTTAAAAGTAATATATAAGTCAAGTTATAAAGCAGTATTTCAGTCAAGTTGGAACACTGTTACAAATTATTTCAGTCAATTTTTAAAGCAAAATATTTCAGTCAAATGAAAACATTTGTCAATACATTAATGTATCCAAATGGAAATGAATGGCTCGGAGTTTCCAATAATCTGTGCAAGACTTATTTTCACACAGTTGTTGTTTTCAGTTTTTATTGTTATTATTTTAAGAAATAACATTTGTTGCTTTTCAACCTCATTCATTGGTCATATCTGAGATCTTTTATCTACTACTAAACAGAAACTGTTGTTTTCAATTTGGCTTAAAGTAAACATTCAAAGTGAAAAGTTAAAAGTTCCATCAAATAGTCTGATGGACAGACATACAATAAACATGACAACAAGAGCTTACTATTACCCTTTAGGTCTAGAAATCTCATATGTACAATTTCACACCAAAAAAACTCTATATACAGTAAGTGCACCCTTCTTCAGCAACTGTTTAAAAAGTCTACCAACCTTTTACAAAATAGTTAAAGTCTAATGGAGCAAGAACATCTCCACAGCAAGCATACTTAGTATTTTTAAAAGTGTTTTCAAAAGCCCGACTTTCCCTGACCAGGCAAGGAGATCCATACAAACCAATAAGTTACTCCCAGCCAAATTCAAATTTGAATCTGACAGTTGGGATTTTTTTCTCCAAATCATAATTTCATTCATCTGATCTTACATCTAATTGTTTGTATGGATTAAGTATCTATTCTACATACATGCCAAGTTTTATATGAAATTTTATGTAGTGAAGGTGAACTTTGTAAAAAAAGTGTCCCTGACTTAAAACATGTCTGAAGTTATTGAGAAATTGTCCATAGCACCATCGTGTGGTATTTATAGTCCTGTTGCCCCTTTAAGTGAAGAGATTTCAATGTGAGTGCTATTTTCACTTCTAGAGTTATTTCCCTAATCAATTACCAGTCAATCATATCTAAATTTCAAAACAATGATTAAGTATTTAATGATAAAGCATATCACACAAATGCAACTTATTAAACAATACTTTATTTAAAAACAATATAATCTATATTTTTAAATAGATAAAGTAAATAAATATCAAATGTATCATAATTTATTTTACTAACAAATTGTCTCATTTATTTTCCTTTTCTAACAAAATGAGTATATAAAAAGCAAATTATTCTTTAATGTTGTGTAAAACAAACTTTAATGTCCTGTAAGCAATATCTATTTCAAAGAACTTTTGACTTTTTCCCAAAGTAAGTCATACCTGCAATATCTTTCAGCTGCCATTTTTTTATGTTCCATGATTTTCTCTCTCAAGTGTTCTGTGTTCCTTATTCCCTGACCATTGTGTGTGTGTGCCAAGAGCCTTACTTCAAACTTCTAGCATGTCATACAATATTTAACACCATACACCGGCTAGTCAGCATGCAGCCATCCCGCAGTCTAGGTGATCAAAGTTCGTATTGACAAATTAAATCCCAACTTCTCTGTTTGGTCTTCTCCAAAGCTAAGTAAATAGTTAACACTTTGGTTTGTCTAAATTTCCAATACTGCCAGTAAAATGGACCATCAGACACTAAACAAACACTTCTGTATTCAAAATTATTTTTTTTGAAACAGTTGCATACTGTAGAATTGTATCTGCACTATCATTCTTTCCAACTTTGCTGTATATATTATCTATTTGTTATCAGCATTTGAAAATTATGCTTTTCTCTCTGCTTTCAAATATCAGTTTAATACTCCATTAAATCCTAAGCATGCTGTTATTTGCCAAACAGCAAAATGTAGCTTAACTGTAACTGAAGTCCGAAACATCAATTCAAACAAAGTTACGATTGCAAAGTTGAGCTCAAGCATAGAACTTTCAACAAAAGTCCTAAGCCGTATACTTGCATCCTAGCTATAGATAACAAACAATAGTATCCCTATACTTCAGCACACCAAGAATGAAAACAAATATGATAGAAAGCTCTGATTCCCCGTGTGACAAGTCTCACCACCTCATAGGCTCAATGAACTAATGGATCGAGACAAACTGATGGCCGAGAAATCGTCAGAACGTCTTCACTGACAGCAAATCTTCCAATGACGTCATTTTACTATAAGTTCTCACTGTAAACATTAGCTGGGGATGTGGAACACAATAATTCCATTCATCCACCGCATACAAAATCAGATCAATGGAACTGTCATGCTTCTCGTGGCTGGTTGCCATGGTTACCCTACAAGATGAGACATGATTGGTCTGTGTTGTTATGAACTGCTCTGATGTAATTCCATTTGTATTGATCAGACATAGCTTTATTGATAGTCAAAGCCTGGAGTAAGGTATAACCATTTAAAGTAGCTTTTTTACTTGTTTGTTTTTAATGCTGGAATTTCTGCTGCAGTTTGTTACCGTGTTTTAACAATAAGAGAATGTTTAACTGCTTTTAAATGGAATTTTTATCCTCTGTTACATTGGTATCCTTTTGACTGTGTGGGTGGAAGCCTGATGAATGGTTGGTGCTTAAAATAACAAGCTTGACAAAATCAATTTATAAAAGATTGAATGAACCTAAAATTTGAGGTGACTGCAGCGCAAGTGCTTACGATTTTTATAACTGCTTTCATGCAAGTGAATCAATGTAGGTGCCTTCGTGGCCGAGTGGTTATAGTCATTGACCTGCAATCTCTCAGCCCCTCACTACTGTAGGCACTTTGGATTTTTCAAGTGAGGAAGCCTTCCAGAGGTTCCCCGGGGTCTTCCTCCACCTGTAATGAGCTGGACGTCGCGATATGACTGAAATACTGCTTAAGTGACGTTATATTCCAAACTGTGAAATATACCTTCACCAAGAAATGACAGTAGCTGCAAAAAGTTCATAAGACCAGGTCTGAATCTGAAACATTTGGGCAAATATCTATGAATTTTCAAAAAGGTTACGAAACGTAAACTCTCTTGCCAAAATTTATCAAATACCTTTGGAATGTTATACAATACAATTTCCCAATTCAGTAAAAATTGATGATGAGCTTAAATGCACATAGTCCATTGCAGATTTACACATTGTACATTTAACCATTTCCTATTATTGAATCAAGGTAGAAATTAGCTTACAAGTGGAAACTATAGACTAGTCCCTGAATGTGACAAATACCCCTGCTACACCTATTTAATAGTGAACAAAAAGCCTTTGCCTCGTATATTACGTTTCTTGACACCAATGCATTAAAAATGCCTAAGTTCAAGGGAACATAGCTCTGCAATGTCTTAAGGTATATGCACTAAATCTATGTCTTGCACATCTACTATTTGTGTTGATTATGTATACCAACTTTCATCATAATCCATTTAAATCTGAAGGAGGAGTTTGCGCCACAAACTACCTATGTTACATGACACTGACGCATTAATAATGCCCAAGTTAAAGGGGACATAACTCTGCAATGTTTTAGGGTATGTGCACCAAAAGTACATCTTGCACATCTACTATAAAGTCTATTCGTTTTGATGATGTATATCATTGCAATCCATCAAAAAATGAAGGAAAAGTTTGCACCACAAGGTACTAATGTTATATTCGTACAGACCGACCTCCTGCTTGATCGACCAACCAACAGGCTGATTCCAATATACCCCTGAAACTTTATTTTGCAGGGGTATAATGATAATTTTTCTCCCAAGTCATCAATATTCACCTACATTCGAGGCAAATGCCCCTGATGATCAGATGGATGTAGCCCTACATATGCTTTTTGTGTTGCAAATTCATCCTTCATTCAAATTGATCATTCAATGAATATATTAATAAAACAGGTTTTGATCAAGGTGTGATTATGCATCAATAGGCTACTGCATCTTCAAACTGAAGGATGATTAAAAAATCAATGTTTCTATATAAACATTAGATAAATTTGACAGCTACTATAAAGTCACCAAATTAATTCATTAACAGAATATAAACACTTACAAAAACAACAGGTCTGTTATTGTTGTGTTGTTAGAACACTGAAAACTATCAATCCATGCCTGCTTTTGGTGTGGTGGTTTGTGAGAAATAAGTCAAAAGACTTTAAAGGATTTGGGGTAAGTCTTTTGACTGGTTTTTCAGTTGAGGGATAAACTGACCAGCCCGGGTTCACACCAGTGTAACAGATCTCGCTAAACAGCTGGCGTGTAAAAGAACGGGAGAGTACAATAGAAAGAAGTGTTCTCTGTTCTGTATCAGCTTCCCTCTCTCTATTGACGTCCATTAGCCCTAAATGTCTGAAAGTGATGTTAAACATACAAACAAACAAATAGAGCTATTCCTATATAAGGTGAATGGCTGTTCAGCCCCCACATATTCTGTTTCTGACATATTCTGCAACTCAATTTAATCAGAAGATAAAACCCACTTCCTACAACAAAACATTTAGTCGTAGTCACCACGCTATCATAAACACATTAAGATTTAAACTTAAAACACACGAGTTTGTAACCACAAAATTAATGACAATTTCCCAACTTTATTACAACCACCTACATTCTCCTTTATATCTAATCATGTTTTTAATCTATCTTTGTCACACAATAAACTTTACTTTTCCTAGCACATATGGGCACACAAAGATTCCTGTTGCAATTACATAGCAATATCTTCATTTACAGTCTGGACTGATTTGCTAAAGCTGTGAGTTCAAGAAAAGCACATCTTGCATCACCCACAACATTAAATGTGGCAAACCCATGTGACATGTGATATAAGTTTCAGCTACAGCTCAAAGTAAATAATCTTTCAATTCAAATTTTTAAAAGGCCTACCTTAAGAATTTCAATGTTTACATGTTTATTTTCTTTGGTCCTCAAAATATGGCAAATGTGCAAGGTTGCCAACAAGGGTAACATCTGCACATCTGACTCATATTTTTGGCCAAATGGCTAAACTGGTGAAGGTAAAAAAAGACTTTTCCTCAGAGCATGGGCTATCATTTCAACAAAATGAATGCAATATTGATATTTGCCAATAATGAAAATCCAAATACTGCTTCTGTAACAAGAAGACCTGACTTTTTAATAGACACCTGTATTCCTTAAATTATTCCCTGAATACTGCAAGATCAGAAAAGTAGAAATAATAAGATCCACACTGCTGTTTAGTCATATAAAAGAATGATACCAAAAAAATGTTATTTTATAATAACTGTTGTTGTTAAATTATTATTTACTATAATACATATTATTATATATAGATCATTACTGGGTAGCCAAGGGTCAATGCTATTATTAAGAATGATTTCAGGATGTTTTCTTATTTATTTTAGCATGATTTTGTTGAAAGCCTATGGCTTGTAGAAACACTCTCGAGTCTGTTTCCAGGGGTAGAACCAGTACTTGGTGTCAACAAATGAAGGTCAGGAGAAAGGCCCCGTTCGGGACTCAAACCCGCAACCTCCTAAACGCAAGGCAGACACCATATCCACTACGCCACTACACAATTATAGGAATTTTCTTGCATATAAAAAGAGTTAATTTCCTAAATTCCAGGAATTTTAATGACCCATTTTTAAATATTTTGAAGTGAAATTCCCATAATGAAACGCTGCATGACTGGGGTGCCACTGATTCTGAAAATTATACTGATGCTGATCAAGCCCATAACACTGACAATAAATCTTTATAATAACAATTTAATATTATTACTGATACATCACTACCTTCCGACGACAGAGTACATAATCTACTAAGGAATAAATTATCAATATATATATATATAAATATATTTATCACATATACTGGCCTCTGGGAGTGACATAAAGCAGTGACATATATATCATATGTAACTATAGTTACATAAGCATAACTTGAAACCCGTTGATAAACATGCACAACTGGATAACAAGGTACCATCTGCTGACATTGTATATGACGTCATCATCGTCAGGGCTTTGTTATGACGTTGCATTCTAATTCCCTTTATTAACAGCAAAAACATATACAGGGGATGTTTTGTCTAGTGTGTATAGTTGTGCAATTTTCTTGATATTCTTCTTTATGTGATAAACAGAATCTTACATTTGTGTTAATTGAATATCATATTTATGAAACTTGTTGACTAAAATCATATGACACTCGCCAAGGCTTGTGTCATATTTGTTTTAGTCAACCCGTTTCATAAATATCATATTGAATTAACACTCATGTAAGATCCTCTATATATTGATAAGGGATTTATAGGGGTTAGCTTTACAACTGGTTTGTCAGTGTCAGGGTAAAGTGACTGGCCGAGGTTCAGTCCCCACTGTGTGAGTGCTATACACTGGGTATGTAAAACAACAAAAGAGTAATACAGAAGAGTTCCCTGTATCAGCTTAATTCTAAAAAATAAACTAAAAAAGATTGGCAATTTAAGTGACGTAAAAAAAATCTGAAATTTTTCTACAAATGCTGATTTATCATCTTAAGGGTAACAACAGCTGATGACTCTGAAAGAGGTTTATACAATCTTCTCCATAGCAGATATTCCCTAGAACTGCCAACATGAGACTTTTTCCAATAAAGGTCAGCAAAAAAAAGGAAAGTAACAGTTCACAATTTTAAATGCCAACACTTTCTTGGTGACAGGTTTCTGTGGTAACAGATTTTCCACCCACATTTTAACATTTTGAAGGAGGGGAGTTTTTTTACCCTACACAATACCCAGAAGACAAATTCATTTTGCCATGTTGCCATGTTAGGTCTTGAGTAAATATTTGTTTGATGACCGTTTATAAGGTCAGACTACCACAGTGGCTGTCAGTAGGAGAAGATTCGGAGAAAAACATTAAAAAGCAGTTAACAGTAACCTTTACCATTCCTGCTGCTGTCTGACATGTTTTTTCTACATATTTTCTAAGGAGAAAGTCATCCTGAACACTTGGAACACCCTAGCTCTGAAGTTAAACAATTGGAACACCTTCTGAAACTATCTTTATACATGATCTCATAGCAGGAAAATTACTAAATCCTTCACTTACTTCTCTAGTATCTAACAGAATATTTCATCGTCATTTGGATAGCTCTTATTTGTTTCCAGTGCAGTTTTACTGCAATACTTGGTTTTCACAGCCATTAACTAATCAAAGGACTGACAGTCCTAACAATAGTGCAAACCATTTCAATGGAAAGACCACCAGAATAAAACTGTGTGAGGAGACTTGAAGGTATCGGTCTGACCAAAAGGGCATATATCCAGGTAGAGATGCAAAACCACCTCCAAACCTTACTCTCATAGCTCCAGATAGGATGCCTATCACAGAAATTCATAAAAACCGTATTCCATAATACTCTCCACCAAACCTTATCTTGTGGGTACTTGTCTTGAATCTTGCACACCTGCTTTAAAAATGTTCATAAAGAGTATGATTGATTCCCCACCAAGATTTAGTAAGTTAACTTAATTTTGCTCACACATGATTTATCAGGTACCAAATAACCAACATCTCTGCAAAAGAATGACAATTTAACTTTCTGAAGACTGAAATGAACCAGCAGTGAAACAAAACAAGAGGACCATGATGGTCCTGTAATCGCTCACCTGAAATTTGTACATACGAATAAAAGAACCCTATACAGGGT
>JAULCC010110056.1:0-14042 GCA_032358795.1 Nuttallia obscurata
ATGTAGGGCATCATCTACCCCAACCTTTTCTTTGCGGTGCTTGATTTGCTATGTTACAGGTATGAAAATCAGATGAGTGTCTGCATCCGCAAGTCGGTGCTCTAGTTAAAGAATTTGGTATGACCCAGCCGGGGATCGAACCCGCGGCCTCCTGCACCGAAAGCGGACTCTTTACCACTTGAGCTAACTGGGCGGTCATTTATATTTGTAATGATTTGCATAATAACAAACTTTTCCATGTTGTTTACTTCAGTTATTACCTTCATACAGTGTCAGATATTTTTAGAAAAATACACCTAATATAATGTAAGCCTGGCAAGTATATAGTCGCTATAAATGGCCACATGACTGATGTAAATGTACCAACTAGATGCTGTAGCAGGCTGCAACGATTATGAAGTTCAGCAACTTTCATCATGTTAGCTGGCTGGAAGGGTGTTCCGCGTGATGTCTAATCTAAAGAGGAGAGATATTTTTCTTTTTTTAGTATGTTTCATATTTTATTTCTGCAATTTCTTTTTTTAGTTTCCATTTCTTTTTTCATTTCCAATTTTTAAAACATTATTTGTATTCCTTACATCTTTTTATTTTTCTTTATAATCATTTTTCGGAATTTGTTTTATTTCAGTGTTTCATAGTATATTATGTTTCATCATCTCGTTTACTTCTATGGCAAAGCTTAACCAGACTTCACATATTTTCTTTTCATTTCTCTTTACACCAAATATTTGCTTTTGATGTTTATTTTCTACCTCAGCTGACTTCAGAATGGTGACAGCTCTATCGTGGGTTTTAATCACTCTTATGCACTTTAGTCCATTTGAAGCCCGATGCTAGAAATTTAGGATTACTTGATACTGTGCACATTAGGTGTATATATCTATAAAAATAAACATGTTTTCAAAATGTTAAGCCTCAGTTTTTGCTTGGCAACAGCCTTTGTATATTACTGCATTCATCAATATTGGCATATTTTTTTTAAAACTCTACGGTCAGCTTAATAATAGGTTTGAGCTCTACCACTCCTAAGGACCAAACAAGGTAAAAGAGGTTACAAATGTTTTGTCAAACCTCTTTTTCTTCAGTTAACAATTTCTTTAAACAAAATCTCTAAAACTCAGAAAAAAAATTTGATGTCACTTCACATGGAGAATCCTTAGCTAGTACCAGTTTTTTTTCTTCAAATGGTCATCTATGGTAAATTATTAGAATTAAGTTTGTTCAAGTCAGGTCTCTGTGGTCAAACTTAGCCTTGCCAAATTCTTTTTTATCTGGAAATTATTTGTTTGTGAGAAATAGATTCAAAACACACTTAAGAAAAACACCTTTACTCAGAAGAGATTTTCAGCTGATTTAATTAGCTCATTTATGTTCATACCTCTCATGTTCCAACAACTATTATACCGGCAACATTTCCAGGGTAATCACGTACCGAACAACATCAGTACCTTCAGGACTTTGATTTTATATCCATATAACTGATTGGTTATTTACTGGACACTTTTTAATGAAATAAATTTAATCGATATTGTTTGTTTCACACCTGTACAGTTGTTTATCAATGTTACTGATTGTTTAATTACTGACAAAAATTTTTTTTTCTATGTAGGTACATGTGTAACAAAAAAATAGACATAAATAATTTAACATTTATAAATTGTTACACAGACATACTATCTTGGATATTCATATTCGTCACTTGAGTATGAAATACAGTGGTAGTGAAACGTCCAGTGGTTAGGTAGCATATCATCAGGCGCAATATGGTATGGGTTGCAAAACATCCATCATCCGCTCAATGGAACCGGCTGCAACCATCACTTACCGAGGCAGACTCACTTGAGATCTTCTGTAGAGGTCTGTCTGCTTCCTGACTGTATTTCCTGTCATCCGTTTACATAGTTTATCGTTTTTATCTGCTTGGCAGCTACTTGATCCATCTCCCTATATGAACATAGTCGCAAAGCCTCTGTAAGTTCCCTTAGGATCCCGACTCTAATACAAGAGGAAGAAGAAGAGATCTAAATTTATATCCTCAAGTCAAGGACTGTCTGTGTTACAAATCTAAGAACACTGAAAGATATCGTGATTTTTTTATTATTGAAGTTTTTACCTTAAAATGTTCCCTAATGGATAAACAAACATTGGTACATTGTTTTGGGACAATTGCCAAGTTGATAGGTGTCCTCTTTGCTAAGAAATCTAGAAATGCTAGGTGGCAAATTGACTAGTATCACCTCATATTCTGTGTTAATTGTTCATGGCCATAAATAGACTAATTTAATGTTTACAAGATTACCTGAACATCTACATAAAAAGAACACAGTCATGGCATGATACCACTATTGATTTATTTCAATGTACCTAACATTGGTTGAATTTGATTACACAAAAAGGTTATTCAGTAGTGTCTGGACCTACAAAAAAAAGTAGTTGACCCTGACCATGTATGTGTGTAGTCAAACAGATGCATCGTGGAAATATTCTCTTTTGACTTGACCGATTAAACTTTCAGCGTTCTTAGACTTTTGACACAGACAGTAGATAAAGAATTAGATATATGATTATATAATCAACTAATGTCTAAAATTCTTAGAAAACACTGATAAGTTTATATTGAGGAAACTTTTTAATTGTTAGAATAGTAAAGATTTTACTTTCAAATTTATGCGAATGGACAAGCAATTTTGAGTAATTTTAATTGGTATCATATATAACCCACCTCTGTGAGAACATGTCAATAGTGATTTGTTTCCCATGAGCTTATATTTCCCATTTTATGTCATTTCCTGTACCATAAGTTTTTATCTGCTATTTTTGGTGGAATTATAACATTTCCTATATTCAATTTGATACAAACTTAATTATTACTGCCTCTTTTCAGCTCCTGAAATATGTTCATACCTTAGGAAAGATGATATCAGTTGGATAATCAACAGAACAAGAGATGGGCAGTTTCCGGAGAGCTCTTCGTATAACATTTAATGCATCCTTCAAGATTGTGCAGTATGGTTGTATCCTGCACTGTGCTACATATGGAACTAACCTTTGTGTGGTATGTTATATATACTGGTATATGTACAGCTATCCTTTGAGTTTGATTGGAAAATTTTACTGCTCTTAAATGAGAGACTGTGTTTTGACCACTTAGTTTTATATATAAGGTCATGAAATACACTGAAGGAATTAATTTCATTTGAATAATGACCAACAATATCATTATACTTGAATAAATTCATCAAGAACTGTTTATACAGTTGCAAAAAGAGGAAGGGATGTCATGTCTGTATCTCAAAGAACAGAGTACGGTACATTTAATTTCACACTATATTCATCAACCATTTTGATAACTTTTTCTGTATAATTTTATTCAATGGACCAGCTACCTCTGTACCTCAGGCTAAGACTTATCAATTTAAATTCAATTAATTTTTTTCTCAGAAATTTACAAACGTTGACAAATACAAGCCTGTTAATATCTTTATATTTGTGTGTGAAATTTCGATCTTCCCCTGCTTTCACTTGTCTTTCTGGCTACAAGTGTTCAGTTTACTCCTGAAGATGTTACTTAACAATATGATAGTATGCTTTACCATAAGCTTAATTCATCAAGAGTCTTGCCAACATGCTTTAATTTGCTTAAAGGCATAATGAAGCTCAAAATTGCAATAATTCAAAAAACAAATTGCAAGTCAAACTAGGTGTATATCGCAATATTGCGTCTGTAAAAATGTGTCTTGCGCTGCTATAAATATGAGAAGCACAATCACAAACTTAAAATCGAGTATTTATCAGCACATCATTGTTGACATTCTGAACGCTGTTGAAACAAACAAGACCCCCGCATATAAAATGAATTGGAAGTGGCATATTTACATATTTGCGCACATGGGAATGTCATCACATGCATGATGGTACACATTGAATAGAACATTAATTAAATCACATCACAAGATGCTATAGTGATATTTATTTGTTTATTTGGAATTTAATGTCACTATAACAGTATTTCAGTCATATCGCGAGATCCAGCTCATTACAGGTGGAGGAAGACCTCGGGGGACCTCTGTACACAATTTCAGACACAGAGTGCACCTGGATAGAACCACCGACCTACTGCATGCAAGCCAGTCGGAAGACTTCCTCACATGAAAAATCCGAAGTGCCCAGACCTGGGTTCGAACCCACAGCTGTGAGGGGTTGAGAGATTTCAAGTTAAGACTATATCTACTCGGCCACAGAGGCCCCAATAGTGATATTTAGCCATAAATCAACGGCATAAGATATATCTTCCGAGCTCCGGAATATAAACAATACCTTTGACTACTATGATATTGAAATAATAAATTAATAAATTGATCTATCAATTACAAAAGTGGCTGGAATTTGACATAGTAAACTACACATGTTCAGAAACAGTTTTTATTCCTGATCATGCACACATGCACTACCGAACGTGATTTTAACATCTTTTTGAGCTTTATTATAGCTTTAACTTTTTGTTTTGTATTGCAGTGCACTGGCGAGTCCATGGAGCCCACCATTCATGATGGAGATTACTACTTAAGTGAAAGTATCAGTACCTGGAGACAGACACTACAAAGGTATTATACTGTTTTTTAGTACTGCAATATTTTTGCATTGATCAGACAATTCAGAGCTATATATGTGTTTTTGGGTTTTCACCATCGACACTTATTAAAGACAGAGGACAAATTTCAGAGAAACTGATTGATATAAATGTTAAAAAGTGCATATGAACATAGTCTATTAAATTCTTATCAATTAAGCATGGTATAAAAATTTCTTAGCGACAGATCTGGTACACTTTATCACACAATTTATCAGATTTATATGTGATGAAACAAGAAGCAACATACAGATATGCAATATGTAAAATAATGTTGCAATTTTAATGTTATTTAAAGTATAGAAAAGTACAGAAAGGACAAAATTTATGGAAAAATTAAAGTTTACTTGACCCTTTTTTCATAATTGTTTTACAAAAATATATAACTAAAACACTAGTTGTTAGTCTTTTTATTCAGCCTACAAGTAACCTTATAAGTGTTGGGCATACAGGAATGAAACGGAGCATTTCAAAATTTTCCAAGGGGTCATGTACCCTGACCCTTTTACTAGGCCTGTTACTTTCCAACAATAATTATTGAGAACCCTGGTTATTTTATTGATGTATTTGATTTTGTTGTTATTCCACAGTAATGAAGGCTAATATTTTGGAATGTTTCAGAGGAGACATTGTAATGGTTCAGAGCCACACAAATCCCAAAAGGTTTATCTGCAAGAGATTAATGGCAATGCAGAATGAAAGAGTATACAATTCCTTAACAGGCCATGTTGAAGTGGTAAGAAAAAATAACAACTGATACTTTCAAAAGGTTAACCTGTGATCTTTTAGTTAACTGAATGGTAACTGCATATATTGCCAGTGAAAAATATTTCTTGGAATTATTTTGGCTGAAGACATTGCTTTCAAAATGATACAACCTGCTTGAAATGAGATATACAAATGTGGGACCAGTCTTATGCCAAATTAGGATCCTTGTAGTCTTAATAGTAGCAACACATGAATGTTCTTACAATGATGACGATAAGTTTGAGGAAACAGGAGCATGGATTCAGTCTCTTGTGTATCCTTGCTATACACTGGACACATAAGAGAACCAGAGAGTTCTACAGAAGGGTTCTCTGTGTCAGCTTCCCTCTCTCTGGGATGTCCATTAATCGTAGCTGGCATAAAGGGTTGAAAAGCAAAATAAAGTAACTTCATCATGCACATTATTCTGTTGACACTTGACCAGAATATGTTATATGGTTAATATTGTATTAATACTTTGCTTTTCAAAGTCTGATTTTGGTGGTGTATGGTACTTCCCTATCAACTCAGGGGTTGTAGACTCATCAATTTAATAAATGAGTTTGAAATCGTTGTCAAAAGGTAACCTGATCTACAGGTAAAAAGTCAAGGTCACAGGGACTTTTAATTGAAAATTGCTTTCCAATACATAACTGTATAATGGTGTGACTTACAGTCATCAATCAAACTTGGTGTTTTGATTCGTTATAGCCTCTAATGATCTAGGAGTCAGTCAGTAGATCAAAATTCAAGGTCACAGTGACCTTTCATTAAGTAATAACTCAACAACAGCCTGAGCAACAGTATCCAAAATTGTACTTGGGTATATTATAAATAAATTGTTAATTTTATATGAACTTTTACTCTTATATCTCAGTGACTATAAGCACTGACTGGTCACACACCTGAGTGAAATTTCTGTACGGCGATTCACTTGGGACTGTCATTGGGACAGTTGTTTTCTTTACATGTAGAAATTTGTCAGTTTGTACTGTTCTGTACTGTTAAAAGGTGTTAAATAAGAAGGGAATTAATTTGACATTCTTGTATAACTACAGGACTAACTACGGCATATTTATGTTCAAATATTCAGCATTGAATGTTCCCAGTTGTTGGAAATTTTATAAGAATGACATGTATTTGTATTCTTAGATACCAAGTGGTCATGTATGGTTAGAGGGAGACAACAAAACTAACTCAATAGACTCAAGAGAATATGGTCCTCTCCCTTATGCTTTAATAAGAGGCAGATTATATCTGAAGGTAAGTGGTTTCCTTAGTTGTAAATCAAGTTCAGTTTTCTACCAAGCAAAATAATCTATGTTCAAATTGATGCAAGTTATAGAGATACTGGTAAAATGTACTTCTCTGATTTATGCAGTCTTAAAAGCAAACCACCTAATAGTTGACTATATATGATACTCGTCTGTTTCCTCCTGAGCTCTGCCATCTTCAATCACTAGACCCCTACCTCCCCTCTGGGCAAGTGGTAAAAGAGTCCAGCATGGGCCACTATCTCTTTCATAAGAGGAATCAATCCAGCTAAGTTGCAGAGGGCTGGTGATTCTACTAAGGGATGCATAGGAGTCTTCCTCCGCAATGAAATGCAATGAAATGCTGACAAGTTAACCTATATACTTGAACTGTGTTGGTGCAGATTAAAACCTTTTAAGCAATCAAAAGAGCAGAGGAGAAATTTGTTTCACAATATATCTTTTCTTATCAGAAAGGTCGGTATTATAAAACAGCATATGCTAGGAGGAAACTGTCAAGTTGTCGTTGTTCTTTTGATCACTTTACGGGTTGTATGGTTTGCTTCTAGTAATACGTATACTACTGTGTAGTCTATTTCCTTTATAAAGTATGCTCCTTGTTGGAGGTCTGCTCTTTTTTTAGAGGTTTGCTTTTCTTTCAGACTTACTTCCTGCTGAGATTTGCTCCCTATCAGCAATCTCGCTCTTTCTGTTTTCAGTCTTCTTTTCTTTAAGACTTGCTTCCTCCTGAGACTTGCTTCTTATCAGCAATCTCGCCCTTCTGTTTTCTGTCTTCTCTTCTTTAAAACTTGCTTTCTCTTGAGACTTGCTCCTTATCAGCAATCTCGCCCTCCTGCTTTCTGTCTTCTCTTCTTTTAGACTTGCTTTCTCTTGAGACTTGCTCCTAATCAGCAATCTCGCCCTTCTGCTTTCAGTCTTCTCTTCTTTATGACTTGCTTCCTCCTGAGACTTGCTTCTTATCAGCAACCTCGCCCTTCTGCTTTCCGCTCCCCTCTTCTTCCTCTCACCAGGTAAGTAAAAGACAACAAGATGTTTCTTCGGTTTTGCCCACAGACTAACTCCCTTATTTAAGGCTTTTATACTGTTTGCGCGGCCCAGACGTCAATAGCAACCAATAACAACATAACATCATAAGTCACGTGACGTAACGTCATAATTAAAAATAAATCATTATGACATAACGACGTAATGTAAAATTATTCTTGACAGAAACCTATTCTGTGTTTTATTTAAGCACTAGCAAAGTGCGAGTTAAAATATAAAAGTTTGAGTTGGTTTTCAACTTATTTGCAATTTTTTTGCAATTTTTTTGAATGGAATCAAACTAGTAGATTGTATTATTAAGCCTCAGACTGTAGTTGATTGTATTATTAAGCCTCAGTTGTGAGTTTCTCTATACAACTTATAGTAAATGTTACCAGTTGAGTTGATATTCTTACATATTATCTGATGAAGCTATAAAATAGACATAAATGAGTTTCTAAAAATTAGTAATCATTTAGCACAAATGCAACATTTTATTTTTATTTAAAATTTAAAAATTACGTATCAAACTTTCAACATTGAAATTTGAAAATTGTAAATATCAATTCCAAATTAAGAAAATTTATATTTCAAAATCGAAATTCGAAAACTGCAAATTTTAAATTAAAAAAAAACTAACTTTCAAATTAAAACTTCAAATTTGAAATTTCAAAATTTAAACATAGTCAGAATTGAAAATTTTATTAAAATTCATACTGTTATGTTGTTCTGTCGCCCTCAACTGGGCTTGGATCACCAGCATATCCTTAGGTTGACAATATGCACTTAAGGAATGCAATATTTATACATTGTCAGATACATGTATCATATGTAATTATATTAATATCATATTAGATAGACTGTTAGCAGTCATATAAGAGAATATTCAGTTTTTATCTTTTATTACAGATTTTATCCAGCAAGAAGTCTCGAGACAGATAACAAAGGACTGTATCTTATGCATACAGATTTCAAATCAAATGCCAGGACAAATGAGCTTGCTACATCAATGGATCTAAAGCTAATCATACAGATATCATTTATGTCATGGAAATGATGATATCAAGCTGTTATTATTTTAATAGATGAATCAGTTATTGACCCTATCATCATAAAGGGAAAATAACTTGAATATTTCTTGTAACAATAATTTAATCTATGCTGTTTAAAATATCTTCTAAATCTTTCAATGTATCAAAGACTTGTGATAACTTTTGAATGATTGGTTGAAATTATTTATTTAATCTTGTTGGTGTAAATGTCATGCTTATAAAATATTTAATTTTGTGTCACTCTTTCAGAGAATGGGAGATACATGGGGATCACTTTGTCCATTATACAGAAACATAATATTGGTTTTAAAGTTTTAAAGTTTTAGCATTTATATTTATTTCTTCTTCAAACTTTCAAGTGATATTGCTTGTGACAACAGAGTGGTGATGCCGACACTCTGTATGTCAAGGTCATATTTGACAGAGTTATGCCCCTTTTATATCTAAATTTTGTCTCGAAAACAACATTGGCTATAAATTTGCCATTTTAATACATTTCTTCTTTAAATTTTCAAACTCTATTGTTTTTGATAATATCAATTATCTGATGATACCATCAGACTGCGTAAGTCAAGGTCATGTTTGACAGAGTTATTCCCCTGTTTTTACTTAGATTTTTTTTTCTAACAAAGTGCAAGAAGGTGACACACATGTTCTACTAAACACCCATCTAGTGTAATAATGTATTGTTTCCTTGCTGACTAGATATAACTAAATTGCATAAAAGTTTGATGAGACTGTTGAATAAAGAATTATTGCTCTCAGGAAGTGGATGCAAACTATCTATACTGGCCTCTGGCAGGTTGTATGTGATGGGACCCTCTATGTTCAGCCTTATTCGGCTGCTCCTATGCAAAAGTTTCGATCTCTCAGATTGCTAGTGAAGTGATCTTAAGTATAAGAATCATGTTATTAGTTTGAATTTATCACCATTTTAACTGAAAATGTATAAATAAATTATTTAAGTTTTGTTCTTGTGTTTGATAATTGGAAAATTGGTGATATTTGGCAAACAAGCTCTGGAGTCAAATTCACCAAAGCTTATTGGAAGTTTACTTGACTTGAACCCCACAAAAAAATCAGTTATGAATATGTTTAATTATAAAAGCATCAAAGGTAAATCATCAAATGAACTAAATTAGAGTAACTTATCTTTCTGTGGGCAAATGTCATTGAATGAAGTCCATTGTCTAATTGTAAGTTCAAGTGTAAGAATATTTTCAGGAATGGTTGGTGGATTGTAGGCCTAACCCATTGCATGTATCTCATCTCATACGAAATAAAATGCTATTTTATTAAATTAGTTCAAAGTAATTTTTGCCATAATTGCAGTTACAGAAATTATAGTCTATTAGTATTTAGTTAAGTTGTGGGATGAAGTTTTCCAAGATTAGTTAGTTGTGGCCAGCTGAAACCCAATTGGTGTTAGTATTATTAACCTTTAGCCTGCTAAGGGCGACCGTGATAGAATTTGCAGACAGCTTGGATTCAGATTAGATGCCGAGTAACTTGATGTCTTATCAAGATCCAAGCTGTTTGACACTCGGCTAATTGTTACTCCAAATATTGGGTGATTCTGATGAATTTTAAAATCGACAGTTTAAGCAGATGACATTATATCAGCAGGCTAAAGAGCAAGAGGCACAGAGATGAAGTCAGTAGATATGGTGTCCATTTGCACCCGGGAGGCTGTGGGGGACCTTTCTCTTGACCTTCATTGGACACCAAATACTTGTCCTACCTAGGAGACAGGATTCTAAAAGAGTTTTTATAAGCCATGGACCATCAACATACTCGAGCTTAAACAAATAAGTATAAACTAAAAGAACAATTAAGCTATAACTAATTACAATAAGTCCCTCACCGCTGTTGACTCCAATTCCGGTCTAGGTACTTCGGATTTTTTCAAGGGAGGAAGCTTCCCATTTGCCTTGCAGTAGCTCTTTGGCTCTACCAGTATGCTCTCTGTGATGAAACTAATATACAGAGGTACCTTGAATCGTTTCTCAACAAGTAATAAGCTTAAGACGCGATAATAAAAGCTTTGTCGATCTAACTACTCCATGTTTGTGAATTTCTTTAAACATGCACTGGTGATTAGTCTGTATGTGTAGAAAGCATGTAGAGTGCTCTATCGCCCGTACGTTCATTTTTGTATAGTGTTCGATTCCAAGGTCGTTTTTGTTTTGTTTTTTCTTTGTCTTCGGTTTGGTCTACCTAATAGCAGTTATGTCCACCACGGGCATACATTAGAGTTTCAACACGACTTCGCATTGAACTTGCGGCCGTTTGAACAGACAAAGAATACGGAAAAAACACCTATTCAGATTCTCAAAATATCACGCATGCACTTGCGTATTTCATTTTGTAGCAAATAAAAGTCTGCCACTGTTAATTCTTCCTATACAAAAAAATACATTGTCTGAAAGTTCAAACATTAAACTATTGCAACTAGTAAAAATAATAATAGTATTTTCCTTAGAGTTCCATATTTTGTTACCATAAATGTAACCGGTCTATCTCAATATCGGATAAACCAATAAAATCAGAGAAAACAGTGTAACTAGGTATTTTCTACAAACAATATTTAGCAGATGCATTAAAACATCCTTTTGAAAAAACAATTAAGCAATAGTTTTAATTTTGAACTTTCAGGAAAGGTATATATTGAATTGATAGCTTAGTAGTTTTATTTGTTACAAATGCTTATTTCAGAAAAAAAAGCACTGTGTGCATGCGTGATATTTTGACTGATAAGAGACTCTGTGTACTAATTGTGTGTAAGTTGCTTCTCTCTGTAATCTACATTTCTGGTTTGAATGAGAACTTTGGGCAAATTGTTCCACTTTCTAACTGGAGCATTGCCAAGTCGTCAAAATTTTTGCAAAAGCAGAATTTTCCCGATGTCGCTGATCTATACGTTACCCGGCATTAGTGTGAGAGGTTTTTTTTAACAAGACTCGTCGCTGAATATTACCAAGTTCCAAGCACGTTGACGACAATAACGATGCCTACATGCGCATTACTACATGTCTAACGACAGGGAAGTGACGTATAGAGGATATCTGATGAGTTTTCACTTTATATAAAATTTTATTAGACGAGTCCAGGAATCTTTATAAGCGAGCCTCTGGCGAGCTTAATAAAGTTTCCAGAACCAGATGCCTGCCTAAACCTATGGCGGAAATGCGGCTACAAAACGGCACTATTAGTTCGAAGTCTTCCCGATCTTGGTCGAACTCTCACGTCGCCTTTGGTCTAAAGTTGAAATCAAATATTAATTTGCTTAACGACTGCAGCTAAACGTTCGACCAACATAAAAAATACACCTTACATAAATGTGGACATTCTTTGTCTATACAATCGTTTGCTGTTCTTACAATAGCATGACCTCTTAACATGCCTCTTAGCGGGCCTCTCTGAAGAAATCTGTCGGATTACTCTGTTTTGATAGCCGACCACTGCGTCGATCGTTAAGTCCGACTCTGTATTCACTTCGACTCAGAAACTTTTGTAATTTTTGAAATGTGAACATTCACTCAATATTGCGACGAAGAAGAGCGTGAGTAATCGTAGCTACTCGGTAGTTTTCGTTAGTCCGTTGTCGAATATACTTGTATTACCGATAACATATTTTTGTGTTGGAAAAAAATTCTTTCAGTTACATATTCTAGGTTTATATCTACCCGCTAGTTAAATTTGTGTTCAGTTGTCATAAAATGGCATTGTAAGATTGTAGGGCATAATATAAGAAATAGTACACACCACTTCGGCCCTCCATGCATTCATTATAGTGATGGGCCTGTCTCCCTACAACGTTTTGGGCTGACTGATCGGCCAGTATAATGCAAGGAGGCCATCACTGGCGTGTACTCTATCTAATTTGGCCGGACGCCTGTCTGCAAAGTTCCATTTTACGATATATTGCACGACTTTCAGTTTTAATGAGAATATGCATGCACGCGTCTCCCGTGCAAAAAGGTATTTTGTCAATTTGATTGAGTTCAGCATCAACTTTCACCAAACCTTGTGACCAGAACTATTGCTCGCTATATACATATACGTAGTTGTTTTGATTAAAAAAACACGTTACATGATAACATTTTTATAAAGACGTTTCTGTTATGAAGTTTCCTTTATTCTGCTCAGGAAATAATTTTGTTTTAACTTACCGTGCTTCTAGCTTTTTTTTTATTTATTTTTTTTTTATCTTTTCAAGTAATCGACTGAAAAAATTCTTAAATTTATCTTGTTTCTTCTCTAGCTTGAAATATATTATTAGCAAATCGATATATTCCTTTATGACATGATGTATATCGAAAGTTTTCAATCATACATCTACCAGACATCGAAAAGTATGAGGGCACTTCAAAAAGTTCTCGGCCTCGCTAGGAGTGCGGAAAGGATTTTCTTTCTCAATATGGTCTCCATGAACTTCAATGCACTTAGTCCGCCGATGTTCAAGCTTTGCAATCTTTTCTTGCAAGAAAACTGCATCTTGAGCTTCAAGATACTCTGAAACGGCATAAACGACGATATGATCACATTGAAAGTGGAGGCCACGCATGCTGGATTTTCAGTTTAGGGAAAAAATAAAATACAGTGCATGAATTGATCCGGGGAGTAAGGGGCATGTGATAACACTCCAAAACCACATTTTCAGTTTCTGTTATTGCCGCCTGTGGTGAGTCGACTGGATCATTTTGCTCATCCCCAGATTGTCGGTCAAAGAATCACGAAGAGATCTAACACCATCGTGTCTGCAATGTCTTGGAATATGATACCTCTAGCATTCACCAATGTGCAGTGAATTGTATTGAACGCCTTTACTGTCAGTATGTTAACAACTCATATGCTATTTGGTTCATTGTATTCATGGTGTGTCAAATATGCATGAAGTCCTGTGAAGTATTGTTATATTGGGCTATTTATGTATGCTTTTTAGTGTTTTTTTTTTATTTGTTCAGTTATCTGATTATGATGTTCGGTTGATAAAAGTTATGTTGTGTTAAATAGTAATGATGTTCTGTTACATTTGTATGATGTTTGGTTGAAGTTCAATTATGTTCGGTTCTTTCGCTATTGTGTTAGGTTCGAATTCCCAGTCTGTTGTGTCATCTCGATATGTTGTTGGTTCGTTCAGTGTTATGTTCATGAGCGGTCTTTATTAATATTCGTCATTTACCGTTTTCAATCGTGCCCTTCCGTAACCAATTTCCGCCAGCCGGAAAAAACGCTGAATGAACCGAACAAATTATCAAGATGACACGATATAATGATACTGGGAATTCGAACATAATATAACATGAATCGGAC
>JAULCC010110167.1:0-14037 GCA_032358795.1 Nuttallia obscurata
AAACTGTTAAACAGTATTAATCTTCACATTCACAAAAACGAGCCGTCGGCACTTATAAAATCTAAGTCAATAAAACAGCACTGACATGTTTTGTTACATGTGCAGTTAACTAATTATATAATAGTTAATTGAGAAAAGTACTTCCAAATTCTTTTAAAATCTATTCAACATGTTTTATTCAGAAATATAATCAAAGAAAAATTGAATTAAAAAAAATGGAAACTTGCATATTCACATCGAAAACCGGAGACAATAAAATATGATAAATGGAAGGTATCATTTGTTGAAGTGTTTTTTCATTGTTGCTACTAATTGTGTTTATTTTGTTTTTTTATCTGATTCCATGTTATATCCGTCTTTACAATTCATTACATATTCAATTATCACGCAAACAAGAAAGATACTTTTTAATGTAGTTCATTTATCACATAAATTGGGTTCTGACTGTGACATAAACCAGTGACATAAAAAGTAGATGTAACTAGTTATATATGAAACCGGTTGATAAACACAATCAATTGCCTAACGAGGTACCATCTGCTCATCTTCCTCTTTTTGTGATATATAGGATAAGGCTCGTGTCATATAGTTTTTAGTCAACATGTTTCATAATATGGTATTGAATAAACACTCATCATGTAAGAACCTCTATTTTTGCAATGTTTTGTTTAAACATGGATTCTCTGTAAATACCAACCTTTGCTCATATAGGGTGTGGCACGCATAGTCTCAGAAAATCTTTAAACTTTGTCAGTTATCACACATTTATAAATTATTGAAGAAATATAGCTTAAAAGTTTGTTATGGACCATGGTTGCCATGGCAACAGGTTTCAAAAATTTCCCTTCAAAAATGTTCATTTTCCACTAAACAATAGGTGAACTTCCGGCATCTATTCCTTCTAAAATGTCACTATCTTGGTTTAAATACCGATCCTTCATATATGTATACTATCAAAATTGAACACAATGACAAAATCTAAAATTATCTAAAATTTTGTGTTACCCTTACCTCACTTGATACATGGCAGGGTTCGAGAGCTGAATGAAATACCCAATTTAGACATTTTTTCAACAGTGTAAAGCTAACTTTCTCATTCATGTCGGAATAGGAAATCTTACTTTCCATAAAGGTGACATACTTTAGTAGAAACATAGGTAATAAAATTCTCGGGGTATTTGTTTCCAAGGGGGATAACCATGAAAACAAATTTAACTTATTTCACTTTTTTTTTACTTTTAATCTCAATTGAAATGTAGTTATAAGTAAACAAACTCTTTATTTACTCTTGTATGTCTTCATATTCATATTGTTCAGGACAAATACATCAAAATAACTAATTAAATATTTGTTGCTATGACAACATCTCTTGTCAAAGACAGCATGTTAATGAAAAAAATTAAAATTTGAAATAACCATGAAGAAAAGCAAGATAAACTTAAATACCGAAAATTCAAATTATATTATGTTAGCATTCTTTTAACATAGAAATAGTATTTATTACAGTACTACATGGGTAATGTCAGATTTATACTTGGTTTCAGTTAAATGATATTGCCTTGGAAACCAGCTGTTTAACTGAAAAATTAGCAAATGATGAACACATCCTTTTTGTCGAGCCCTATGTGAAGGAGACATACATAGCCTCCCTAGTGTATGTTGAGTGTATGAGTGTGATGCTGTGTGTCCGTCCGTGGCGCCGTGCAAACGTCCGTCAATCCGTGCTTTCGTCCGACTCTCTCCGCACTTTAACTTCCTTACTGGTTAAAGGATTTTCAAATTACTTAGCACAATTGTTTACTGTCATGAGCCATTGTATCGTGTACAGAACCAGGTCTCTTTCTACCAGGTCAAGGTTACAAATTGGGGTTAAATATCAAATTATGGACTAAAAAGGATTGCCCGGGCTGCAAATTCTTTGTTGATTTAAGGATTTTCAAATAACTTGACACAATTTTTTAATGTCATGAGCCGATGTGTCGTATACTGAACCAGGTCAAGGTCACAATTTTATTTTAAAGGTCAAATTTAAGACTAAGATGCCTTGTCTGGGCAGTAACGTCCTTGCTTATTGAAGGAATCTGAAACAACTTGGCACATTTGTTAAAGTAATTAGACAATATGTCTCCAGCAAAACATCACCATTTAGCAACAATGTCAAGGTCACAATTTCCAGTAAAAGGTTACGATTAGATTGTGACAGGCAAATGTGAGGCGAAACATGGTCTGTCACCACCCTTATTAGAGGTATTTGTACATATTAAACAACAGCCCTTAACAAACTGATTCATCGTGTTTATTATGTTATATTTAATAACAATCCGACTTTAAAACATAGATGAATTGCGAACAATGGTATATATATAAATTTATCTTACACCGTGAAAAGCGTTATTTTTAGTTTAACCTGCCGTTATCGCTATATGATCCACTCATTGAACATGCGATTTAAGGTTTGTGGTCAAACCATATTATTTTGGGAAAATTGCAAAATATACGCCTGTCACTGCTAACTTAAGTTACCAGTCTAAAACGACATCTTTTAAATAATCTAAGGTAATAAAGGGGGATAACTGCAGATTTAGATTATTTTAAATCTAGACATTGTCTTCAATTTTGATGACATACATATAAGATATTGATCTTTAAACCAAGATAGTGGCATTTTAAAGGATATAAATGCCTGGAAAAGGAGGATTTTAATGGAAAAATTAAATAATCTGTTGTCAACCATTGTCCATAGCAACCATTTGAACTTTATTTTCACATCTATTTATAAAAGTGTGATAACCTACATAGTTTGAAAATTTCTAAGACTTTGCGTGCCACATCCTATATCTGACATGGTTGATACAGAAAATCCATGTTAAAAATCTTGTCATTTAGTTTTGGAGTAAAAGATGTTAAAAGGTTTTTTTCCTTTCAATTGCCATGACAACCAGAGGAATGAATGGAAACTCTAGGAAGTTGGCCAAGCTGTTCAGGAAGAGATATCCTTATTTCTATTCAAAGAATCTTGAAAGGTCATGAAAGGGAGATAACTCTGGCAAAATCCAAGCCAATTTGGTGCACTTTCATCATCAATTTATGAAAAGAATCTTGTTAGCCTAAAAAATGCTTTGCATGTATGGAAAGTATACATTTTTTAGAATAGAACTTATTATTCAGTTTTTGCAGGTATGGATGCGTTTTTGCATAATTGCTGTAGAAATTTAGTACGTAAATGCATAAATTTATACCTTAAATCGTATTTCTTACCAAACTGACAGATACAATTAGATTAAAACACAACTTTAAAACAGTTATTGAACTAGTATTTGTTAATTTTTATTATGATATGAATTGCATCAAACATACTAAATTAAAGATATATGACTGTTAGTTGAGAATGGCTTAAAGACAACTATTTTCAAATTTTAATCGCCGTCGTCATGGTAACGAGACAAAATTCAGTATGATATTAACAGACAATTTTTTATATCTTAGGTCAATGCTTGTTGTCGGAAAATTTATCGGTGAAAATGTGTGCCCAACGTTGGTTGGTGATTACAGAGAATCTATTTAATAATGCAAAATAAACACTTCATAAAACTTTTCGTAAAATATCTCATTAACGAAAATCATTTCTTTAAAAACAAATACATGTTACTATATTGCAAAAGGTTTATCAGATACAATATATGATAACGTAAAGTAAAACCATGTAGATATTTCTATTGTTTCAAAAATATACATTTCAATAAACATTTATCAGTTCTAAGTTTTCAGACCATAACAACTTCATGCGTCTCAGCCAACCAATGAACTTGGTAAAATTATAAAACAAGAACTATTTTCATTTAAAAATCACTTGATGCATTTAGTATCAGCATGTTGAACACTGAAACCATTTATCCATTGCAATAAAATAAAACGAACTTTCAATTATATTAAATGTTACCAAAAATAATATTGTTTTGTTTACTTTTGTGCTTGGAAGAAAATATAGTTTTTTGCATCCCTTAGCCCTTGAGGTAGACATTTCCATAATCATCCATTATAAGAAATCAAAATATTTCCTTAACTTTTAACCTTTGGGATAACAAATATTCCATTTCTAACATTCAATTATTTTTGGTAACATTTAATATAATTGAAAGTTCGTTTTATTTTATTGCAATGGATAAATGGTTACCATCGACAGTGTGGTCTGCTTTTGACCTGAATCTGGTTGGGTTACTATATTATGCTCACGAAACAATGAAGGAGACAAATTAGGACTTTTTGTTTCAAAATATGATACAGAGTAATTACTTCTGATTACTTCTTCCTTCAACAGACAACCGTTGGAGCTTGTAAATATGTTCTTTTCCGGTTCATGACATTGGGTATAAATCCAAAACAAATCTCATAATTCATATTGTGAATATAGATAATTCAGCTGTGGGGAATGGATTAAATAAAACGGAAGGAAAATAAGCTCATATGTTGGAGCTTTCAACCAGCTTATAACCATTTTCATTGCACCGCCAATCTCATAAAGCCTTATTGATTGACCGAAATTCTTTCTGTTTCATGTCAATTATAGTGTGTGTTATCTATATAAAATACTGACAACTACAAACCGTTCAGATCAAATCAACAATAGTTATGAACATGCAAACTGATAGTTTCAAACTTCTTACTTTCTTCTCTCACTGAAACAGTGATAATAATTAAGGTGTTAGATTTCTGTTTTGATAATTTTTGATAAACCTATATTATAAAGACAAAGCTAAATGCTTATTTGTGTGGATGTCTCTTTTCGATCGAAGCAATGTAACGCATTTAACAAAATGTTTACATATTTTTATACATTTTGCCTGTTTCCCGCCATATTCTCTGAAGTAAAAACTACAGTGATTCTCTCGAATAGCTCACATATAATTAATGCTACCGTTTGTTCGTACATATTTGATTCACGGTTCACTGTTTTATCTACAAAAGTTATATGAAGTTGTCATATCAAATGAAATGAATTTAGGAAGCTCATCCTTTGGCCTACCATTTGGGTCAAACCATAAAATAGGGGATATACTTCCATTAAAGGGGGGCATACTTTCGATATAGTGGTATACTGATGATATATGTTGGCTAACCTTATAAATGGAGGTAGACGCATAAATTTATGAGATAAGCCCGCATAAAATGGAGGTAGACGCATAAATTTATGAGACAGATTTCGAAATTTTAATTCAACTTAAATTAATCCAGAATAAACATAGGTTTAATGGCTTGAATTTGAATCCACTATTTTTAACAAATGGATAGTCTGTCACCATTATTACTTCAATTACAATGTGTACATCTTATTGATATTATAAATAATACATCTAATATGGGATTGACATACTAAGAAATGACACAAATATAAGCAATGAATATGGCCAACTCTTTCAACTTATTACTTCTCTGTTTATAATACCTCGTTCGAATGCAACAGCACAATTCCAATATCGATTTACAGGTCTTTTAAATTCCACAACTGATGAAAAGGTTAAACTGAGAAGGCGTTTGCTAATGATATTTGTCTTTTATAAAGTAACAAACACGAATGCATGATTACCTTTATACTGTCATCGACATATGCTAAGTCTCCAGTTGGTAATCTGGTGAAACTCATTCAATATTTATCTATACACAGAATGGTAATATAGCCATAGTATATTTTTATAGACAATACATTCCTTTATTTGAATAGTTTCAAGCTAGTTATTCATATGATTTGATTAGGTTAGACAAACTTTCTTGTTCTGAATGATATCCCGATTAAAAAAATATTTTGTTATCAATGTTTCGATTTTTAAAATTTACCATAAGGTCTACATTTTGTTTATTCCATATTGAACTTTTTTTAAATGTGTACAAACATATGTGTACTTTATGCCTAAGTTGTAAAATGAAGTATCTTAATGAAAATATCACTGCTTCACATCTAATGTGTAACAAGAATTACCTTGTTCCACTCATAGAATACCAAACCTACTTTTCACTTTATACATTATTACAGTCTTACATTCTACAACTACGATGGTATTAAGCTACATTAATAAGATGTATGTCCACATTCTATTCAGCGTATACTATATTAATGAAAAAACATATACGAAAAAATCCTTTTGCAAAACTACATCACTCGTTTACATAGCTGTTTATGCATCTTACCAGAGCCATGGAGTATGTTCTGATAAATCACTCTGCATTTGCACATCGATTCTGCTTATATACATGTTAAGTAAGCAATATCTAATTAAATATTTGTTTTCAACTGAAACTAGTATTCGTCAAATGCCGAAATTTTTTCAATTGAATATTGTTCTTTTTTGCATTTTTGAGGTAAAATTTATATTATCACTTTGTTTAGAACAAGCTAGTAAACAAAAGATGTTCAGTTTCCCTGATCATGTCACTGATTTTCCTGTTAGACTTGTTCAGAAACTCTCAATATCAATGCCTGGGGAATGGCCTTTTTGTCTATTCATGGAATGTTTTGTTGACGACATAGATAATCCCAACACGTTTTATTGGGCGAAATTGCGGCTGCTATACTAATGAATAGGGACGGGGATTCATTAAGCCAAGGAAGTGACACAATAAGGACATTTTCAGACACTTCGTATCCTGTAAGTATCCTTAAATGATTCAAATGTGGTGTGTATCACTTTAAGTTTGCAACATAATACCGATATAATACAACTGAATGTTCTAATTAAAGTAGAAGTGTATTTTAGAATGTGTCAAATACCAAGTTTTTAACAAGTTGTAAGAGATTTCGTTGTGTTCATTTAAACATATGGATTAAGAGTAACAGAGTCGACACAAGCTTCAGTGTTAAGATATCAGACATAAACAGATAACATACATGAATTCGATCATGTTTATTGTTGAAAGCGAGAAACTTGATAGCTAGGTAATAGACATCATGCATGAGTCATTCTATATATTCATACATAAAAATGATGTTGATTATCTTTTAACTAGTACTGCAAGTAACTGCAGCTTGAATTGAGCTAATGACAGAGGCATAACAAAATGAAAAAGTTAAACCCTAGTTCTACACTTAACTTTTAAAAAAGTTTATATAATATATTCATGGCGCCGCATCGGAGGGCGGTGCCTATTACAAAATTATGTTTCGGGATAGCAGAAGAAAGGAGCAGCTGTTATACATCAATTCAGAAGATATGAAATAACCTCCTTCTAGATTAGGTATAATTAAGTCATACATTATATAGAGTTATTAAATGAGTGTGTTTGCAGCATTGAATTTATTGGACGAGTTGGATAAAACAAAATGTTGGGAGCCTCTGGCGAGCAACATACAGTTTTATCGAACGAGTTCAATAAATCAATAATGCAAACACACGAATTTGATAAAAAAAATTTGTCACATACACGGTAATTTCTAAAGAAATGTAACATTTGCCTGAGTTCATTTTCAACATAACAATAACGAAAATGAAACTTGAATGAATATTGGTAATTTGGTTAAAATCTTACACTTAAAGCATATATTCTATAAAAACACACAAAAACACAAGAACGTCATATAGATGTGCATATTATTTGCAAGACCCTGCCATATGATGTTTACGGCACGGCAAATCTGCACGTTTAGGTGATAAAAAATATTAAACAATTCAGTAATAATAACAATACATTATCATAAAACACAGCTGAATGACATAATATTATTACTAGGTTGTATCTAAAGTACGGTCCACCAAACACCGTACCGAACTGCAGAAGAGTGACGGATACTTATGTCGAAACAAGAAGAAGTTAAGATATGATTTTTTCTTCAGAAGACGGTATATTTGGATATCATATATATTGAATAATTGCAATCATCATAAATTTAAATCAACTTATAGTCTTGTTTTTTTCCACACATAATTAGTTACTGTTCTATTAGTGCTATTTGGCAAATATTTGTCTCCAAATACATGAAAGTGTTGTTTCATAAACTTTTCTTATCATGATATGTATTTGAATCTTTAAATTATTTTAAAAAATATGTTTAACCTTTAGCCTGTTAAGGGCGACCGAGATAAAATTTGCAAATAGCTTGAATCCAGATTAGACGCCGAGTAACTAATCAGGATCCAAGCTGTTTGACACTCGGCCAAATGTTTCCAAATATTGGGCTAGTCTGATGAATTTTAAAATCTAGGCAATCTAGGTTTAGCAGTCGACATTTTCTCAGCAAGCTAAGGGTTAAGGCGACGGACATGAACATACGGAAAGTATAAACAGTTTTATGTCGTAATAGAAACTATGTAATACTAGTGATATCGCTTAACAGTTGGACAAATGCAACATATATATCATTTCAGTTAATTCCTTTAGGCCAGATATTGATATATGTCATCTTCGATACCGTTAGATTAGATACAAGCTTTTAGGCTCAAGATCCCTTAATATTTCTTAATTTCTAGAAAAGCTATTGGATGACAAAACAAATTTCCATTATTATGTTAATTGCACTCGCGCTGTTGTTTTTACAAATAAATTGACATAGATATCATGTTACATCATTTTAATTATTATTTGCACTTTTCTTATCGCTACATTTTTTTCGCATTTAATCACATTGATCGAATGAAACGAATTAAGTTAAGATATCCGAGTTGCCTATGAAACTAGATCACAGTTGAAATCGTCTACTTCTGGCCGACCAATGACTTCGTTATTTATCGAACTGGCGCCCTTTTATGATTACGCAAATCCTATATTTGTTACATAAATGCCACAAAGGCATCAAGATGCTTTAAGTCATCAACATGGTCAGCTTTGTCTCGCATGTGTGACGCGCACTGGTTCATTTTTACATCATTACATGTGCTTTGTATGGGAAAGAAACATATTAATTAATATATCGTATCATCGGTGCCCACGCTAGCGAATCATATTAATGCCAGGAAAAGGGCATACCGTACATACCTCTGTTATATCATAATTTGCTTATTTCTGATCGTATGTCTGTGAGTCGATCTTGCAGCAAACGAAATGTTTGAACAACGTACAATCAAGTAGGTGGTAAAGTGCACCAGAACAAATGCAAGACGACGTTAATGTGTATGAAACCGATATCAAAAACATTTATACTGAGTAGCATGCTGAATATTTATTGTTTAAATCAGTCTGGATATCAGAGTGTCGGCAAATACTAACCCTGATTTAATTAATACTCTTTGAAGTTGTTCATTAAAAACTATCAGAGAACTAGATGAATGAACACGCACGAAAAGAGTAGCTGCTCTCTTTGGTGTAGTATTCAGTTAGAATATAATAAAATGCTCTTTTGCAATAGCATCACTATTTACATGATACAGAAGGGACTTTAACCAGTTACACATCTAAACAGTAGACGTTATGGATTTGACTCTTGGCTCTACATTAGAGCGATAATATTACAATTAAATAACATGCAATTGATAAGTTCAATCGGTAAAAATTGTATGAGTTAATTTTTTTCTGTACTTTTATCTTTTATTGGATGCTATTACTCCAAGACACACCCACTTCTAAAACTGTTTTCATTTTTGGCCAAATATTGTATTAACATTACTTATATTAAACATGACATCCGATGTATGATTTCTGATATTGTTACTTAACCTATGCTCGTATCCCACTTTTTTACTTTGCAATTCAGTCAGGATATGCCAAATACTTACGACAGCGACAAATTATGTTTAGTTTATTTAAGTTACAAAATGTGTTTAAATCAGTTCACACCATGTCTCACATTTTCCTTTCTTGAAATTAGTTTTATAAGACAAATGCAGTCCTTTAAAAATATGATTTGGCTAGTATTTTCTTTTTTTTTTTTGCTAAGTGCCTTACACTAACAGAAACTTGTCTGAATTATATTTATTGCCTTAATTTTGTGATTTTAGAACTGTGAAAGCATCAGTCAAACCTCAATCATAACATAAATCACTTTTGCCGTTCTAACTCGTACTTGTTCAAACGACATATGTGTGACTACAACAGTCATTCTTTACATGATACGTTTGGATATTTAAAACAAACATTACGGGAAAACACATGATTACGTCATTGAGTGGCTTATTAAAAACTGCATTTGTTATGCTAATATTGACATATTACATGGTGACGATCGCCACGCATATTATGCCATATATTTTGCGCTACACCATTTTAAAATTCTACCTTGTTTAATGTTTGAACAGCAACACTAAGTAAGTATTTCACAAACGCATGGCATGTTTTTAAAATAGCATTTTTGAAACTTATTGCTTCATACGTTTCTGAAGTATAGACGAAATGACCTAATGTATTACGTTCCATTACGACGGAACTTCGCTGACATTTTACAAGTGATTAATTAAACGTTGTCAATAGAAAAAAAAATAAAAAAGATGGACTCACTCAGATAGTCAGGATGGTCTATGAATGCGTTTAAACGTTTTACCGTCTGTATGGTTACTTCGAACTTATTTCAAATATTTCATCGTTACTTATTTCATTTCATTATTAGGCTCAACAAAGCCTATATGCATAATCAGTATGCTATATTCGTAAAATATAAATTTAGATCAATTTCTTCAGGTTTCCATAACTTTCTTATGTAGACAAGTTCGTTATAAAACAGAAAAAGATATTTGGAATAATTGTTTTATTTTATCGGTCTTAAATTACATATGAGGCTTTTTCAGCATCGATTCATTTAAATAAAACGTTTGGTTGACACATCAGTGGGCAAACCTAGTAGCAGGTATTTCCTTGAAATACTTTCAAAACAAAATCTTAATCTTTTTTAAAGATCTACAGATGTAGTAATTTGTTTTTACCTGCTTTAGTTTCCCAAGAGTGGTATTACAACAAATAAACATCACATAGTAATGAGACAAACACATAATTTTTTTAAGTATTGCAAATGTACTGTTTTCGTTAAGCCTGTGTTGCAATTTAAAAATTCAGCTCATAAAATTCAGTGTGTGTTTTATCTTTCACAAATCATTTATTAACTTTTCACTTTGTGTTAGGAATAAAAAGATTAAGAGGCAAAAAGCATAATACAAAATATGAATGAAAATGATGAAATTTTCCTTAAAATGTTGCAGGCATATACTAACGAGAACAGTTTGTACATGTCTAGTTTTATTCAAACGTTTCGTTTAGAACCTCCGTTCAATAATTGCAGTTAGAAAAGCAGATACGAAATCAAACCATAATGTTTGTTCTCATCCTACAATTCTTACTGATTGCGTTTTTTTATTTTGATTTTCCCGATACCGCCATTAATTTATTTGATATAAAGCATGTTGAATGACCAAAATATTTAAGGCTACATCGACAAACATTAAAGAATGGATGTGATGCTATCTTAGGTTTCCCTTTCAAATACCGTAATGACATTAACGACAGTTGTACTTCAATGAAATGTATTACCGGTTGAAGTATTATCTAAGCCAGCCGTAGTAACTGATGGTTAGAATAAATGATATTTGTCACGAGTAAACGATATTTAAGATGACTGTATAATCAGTAACTGCAATTTAGCACGTGATGCTTTCAATGTAATTCTCATAAACTTTAATAGACGTTATTGGCATTAGACTAAATAACACGATATCTAATTATACGGTTAGATGCTGATATGTGTGCTCAAGCATTGTCACTGTTCAGTGATAAAATATGAGTATTGCTTTTTCTCTCCACTTTTTAACATTGAAGTTAGGGTTCGTTCAATGGGTTCAGACCTAGTTATATTTACTTAAAACTGTTATGTATTTAAACTAAAGAACTACTTAAGATGTGCTGCTATGGACATTGACATATTAGTTTTTCTTGTAAAGTCTTCAAATATTTTTTTCTATCTTAATTTCTATTATATAGCTATATGCTATATTCAAACGGCAAAAATATTGTGATTTTACCTGATAAATAAAACGAAATCTTTAAATGTATTTTACGTGTTTGCTTGGATTTGATTGAAAGTTACATCTAAATCCTTGCAATTATGTCTTATTCGTGAAAATCACAGTAACATTAAAAGTGCTATACTTGTATTTCATTTTGAGTTTGACTACTATTCAGATGTTGACAAGCAATATTGATAGTCAGCATTAATGGTTTTTAGACAAAATGGAGATAGCTATAACAAACATCAAAGGGATATGAACCCTGTAAATGTAGAATTCCCATGTTACTGGAATTGATTTCAGTAATATGAGAAACAAATCAGTCTACTTTTGTGAGTATCATGTTTTTGAAGTGAAATAAGAGTGTTAATCAGATTCGGTGCGTTCAGTAGTATACTTGCTTTTTTTGAATTTGACAATCATGTATAGAGTTCAAAACAGCAGTTTTTGATGACATTGATAAAGTTAAAATTGTTCCACTTAATCATTAGATATATTTTAAATCACTAAAAGCTGCATTTTGAAGACTTTCGTTTGACACAGTTAAATATACCCACACAAAACAAATCAAACAATGTCTTGCACTCAACGATTATGCCTTTCAACGCTTTTTTTCAGCAGCGATCCGAATAATATATTTTGAATTCAAGTGAAACTTTGCGCAGTCAGAATAGGTAGTCGGTAAGTGGTTGATTATCAAAAATCAACAAATCGTGATGTATGTGTTGATGGTTGTAGAAATTGTCCTTGTACACAAATAAAAGAAAAGATCATTCAGACGATGTCGCTGTTACTGTATACTGTTCAATGTAATTAAAACATAACTCGGCTTCGGAGCTTGCTAATAAAAAGTATTTTCTTGCATTTATATAACAAAATTATATCATACGCCATAAAACAACGATGAATAGCAAAAGTATGAAGGACCGTGAGGCGAAACTAGCTTATTTATTGTTTATTTTAAAGAGTATTAAACTCAAAACCGGAGGCATGTGACTTTTTATATAACATTTCTTGAACATGTTTCTTCTCACATTTTACCACACACACACACACACACACACACACACACACACACATGCATATATACATTCATACAGTTTTTAGATATTTTTATTTACTTAAATCTTCGTAATACCTGTCTAAAACATTTCATGTTATGAAAATGAAATGTATACATATCAAGTTTGTTCTAAACCACAAAAAATTATTATAAGGCTTTCGGTTAAGATTTTGTAAAACTAATGTGAAAAAATAAACTTGAAATAAAGTGCGATTTTTATACCCACATATTCATACGTTTCTTCAGTATCTACAGATTTACGCATTTATAACTCAAAACCCAAGTTACCAATTCAAAGTATTGCAGCTAATATGCCATGACATTGTCTAGATTCTGACACTATTGGCTAACTAGAAAATTGTGTTTGCTTTATGATAGTGTCAAGTCTGACAAGTGAAGAAAACACAAAACTTCAAATGACAGGAAACAGAAGTACGCGTATATTCTATAATCTGACAGAATCATTCACCATACTTTATGTAATTATAAAGTAAATCAGTTTTATTCGAACATTTATCAAATAACGTCTAGACAAATTTCCTTTGGGGTGATGAGATATTTCTTAATTCTTATATCGTTCTCAATTATAGTTTATGCTGACTATGCAAATTTGCAAATGAAATAAACGTATTATGCCATCCATATAAATATAATATTATTTGAAACGCAAAAAACACTGCAACCTTACAACGAACAGCTAAAACATTTCAAATGTAAACATTTTGAGAATGTGTGTGTGTGTGTGTGTGTGTGTGTGTGTGTGTGTGTGTATATATGAGGAAATAACAAAACTTCACATATATGTTTTTTAAACTTTACTGATACAAATCTGAAAGTATTCAAATTGGTGCAAAACATATGTTTGACCTTACATGGTATATTTGTTTTCAAAATTAGTTAAAAAAACACTATTTCCAAATAATGTACAAAAATATTAAACTTGTCAAATTGAGAAACAAAGTAAACTTCAAAGGTATATGCAGAATTGGTTTTGTGAAATGCATTTAACTGGTATCTAACAGGACGTATACGGTTAGTTGTGGAGGTTGATCACTTTTTTAT
>JAULCC010110389.1:0-14035 GCA_032358795.1 Nuttallia obscurata
TCCTTTAACCTGTCCATCAACATTGTTTTCTTTTAACCTGTCCATCAACATTGTTTTCCTTTAACCTGTCCATCAACATTGTTTTCCTTTAACCTGTCCATCAACTTTGTTTCCCTTTGGTATTATTGGATACGCCCAGTATTACCACGTAACCATTTACATTCCATTGTTCGTTGATGCTTCTTTTTTCATGAAAATGATTAGCTGAGTTTTTATTCAATACATATAGGTACGTTTTTCTTTAAATATACTGAAAGGATAGCACAAAACGGACGGAGAATTTCACCCCTTTATCATGCGGCGTATTCCCGGCTTTAACAATCAAAGGTGACTTTACGTCGTGAGATATCCCTCCCAATGTCATAACCGAGCACCCCCTCCCCCACCCCACCCCACACCTCACCTCACTCCCTCCCTCCCCAAACATATCCCTCTCAAGAACGCAAGCGTCCGCACAGTCTCCATTGCAAATAGTCTAGGGGCATGTGCCGCCAACCAAGCCATACGACGCGCACATCGTTGACTAACTTGAGGCACAGGTTTGAGTACACAGTGACCCAGATAATCGTCTGGCCGGTTTTCATAATTTTACGCCAAACAATTCAAATATTATTGCATATATTGTTACCCTGCTTGCGTTATCCTTTCTGAATATATATATATATACAACATATGAGGTGATAAATTGAGTAATTTTCGAAAATTTGAGACATCGATAGACACTTAATATACAAATGTAACTTCATATATCAAATGTTTTGCTAAGATAATGGCAAACTACTTGCCTGTTAACTTGGATTTCTTTGGATCATAATAACATTTTTACCATATATACCGTTTTTAAACATGCTATTATAACAGATCATGCATTCACGCAAGCGGGACCATGTATAGTACTTATTTTAAAAAGGCAGTCTTACAAATTATTCCACAGAATCAAATTTGCATAAACTGTAAAACCTTCTGGATGCATTTTTTACGTTTCTTGGTAACAAATAGGCCTAAAATACCACAAGAGTGTGGAAATGGTAAGTTTCAATTCGAGTACTGAAAGACATGTTTCGTATTCATCTGCACAGGTTATGTATAGTTTTCCGATATAATCACGCTGATTACCCTCCATCACCCATCTAAACGAATCGTTAACTGGAATTTATCGTAAATTGTTGAATTCTGAACCATTATGAGTATCTTTTTTCCTATTATGAGCAGACACAGGGTAATCAGTATCGAACGTCATTTAAATTGTCTGTCTCGCGACCAATAAGCAAATTGTCTGCCTCGCGACCAATAGGCCGTCATTCTCCAAGAACGGGTTTAGTTTGGGAATTACGATTATTTGTGTTACTGGGCTAACGTATACACTACACAGTTTGGTAATTACGATTCTTTGTGTTACTGGGCTAACGTATACACTACACAGTTTGGGAATTACGATTCTTTTGTTACTGGGCTAACGTATACACTACAAAGTTTGGGAATTACGATTCTTTGTGTTACTGGGCTCACGTTTACACTACACAGTTGGGGAATTACGATTCTTTGTGTTACTTGGCTAACGTATACACTACACAGTTTGGGAATTACGATTCTTTGTGGTACTGGGCTCACGTATACACTACACAGTTTGGGAATTTCGATTCTTTTGTTACTGGGCTCACGTATTCACTACACAGTTTGGGAATTACGATTCTTTGTGTCACTGGGCTAACGTTTACACTTCACAGTTTGGAAATTACGATTTTTTTGTGTTACTAGGCTAACGTATACATTACACAGTTTGGGAATTACGATTCTTTGTGTTACTGTGCTATTGTATACACTACACAGTTTGGGAATTACGATTCTTTTGTTACTGGGCTCACGTATACACTGCACAGTTTGGGAATTACGATTCTTTGTGTTACTGGGCTAACGTTTACACTTCACAGTTTGGAAATTACGATTTTTTGTGTTACTAGGCTAACGTATACACTACACAGTTTGGGAATTACGATTCTTTGTGTTACTGGGCTAACGTATACACTACACAGTAATTCAGAAGATGCTTTTTGTAAGTCAAACCGCTCAATTATAGCTGGCTTGTAGTTTTGGTGATCGGGATCATCATAGCAGGATATGGCTTAATGCTCTTTGCTACTTTCCTTGTTAAATAATAACAAACAATCGTCACTGAACATACTGTGAAGTAAATATAGATACCAAACTATAAACAATTTTATTTCTTCAGTCTTCCATACGTCTCTAGAATGATTATGAGTATACAACATGATTGCTGAAATGATAACTGGACTAGACGACAGAGACTAACGTTTGATGATGTTTTTGTCAGAAGTTTCATAATATTCTACTAACGTTTGTAATATTTGTATGACCATTTAGAACATTCTGCAGTACATGCTTAACCGAGCAAATGAGGAGGCCTTAAATATATTAGTAGAAATTATAGTCATACACTTTTTGCTGACAAATTTGTAAAACTTACTGGATAATTTGTTTACAGTTTGTTTGAACTACAATACATCTGTATACAATTATTTGGCAATAAATTTAAATAGATTTTCTACTACCTGATTTTACAAATTTCAACAAAGTTTATGAAGGCTTGGTCACTACTGGCTTGTCAATTTGGTCACTTTCTGTCTTAAATTGCAATACATTTAGTTTTATTACAGAGATATGACCTATGAGGTAGTTGCACACAAAACAGTTAGTAGAATTTCTAAGTAATCATTGCATTATATGCAATACAGAGTTATCTTACCTAATTCCTAAATTAGGCATGATAATTGGGAAACTTGTATAATTCAATATATCACGTGGTTACTGAGATATCGGCTTGAATGTAGTTGCACGCAAAACATAACCCTGAATATCTAAATCGATTTTCATAAGAAACCGAGCTTGCATGCATATCTAACTACTGTATAAGTTTGGTAAACAACAAATAATAAATGAAGGAAACATTGTATTCACAAGGTCAATAATAATTTAAAGGTACATGTATAGATATCTACCTATCAAATAAATTTGTTAAACATCGGATGATAAATTAAGGCGTTATTGTGTTCAAACACTCAATTACACGAATGTTTCCAATTTTAAAGGACCATAATGCAGGTATGCATGGACATTTCTTACTGGTTTTCGAAAGGAACTGAGCTCTTGTCAGTTATTTACTACTATCTAAGTACGATGGAGATTAGATAAAGATTAGAGATTCTATTGTGTTAACAAACCCTCTTATACTAATTTTGACAATTTCAAGGGCTATAATCCAGTCATCTATCTGTGAAACTTGCTGAATTACTAAAGTTCCGAGGTTTAATTGAGATACAACGAAAAATAAAGAGTTTTTCATCGTGCTAGCAAGCAAGTGTTTACAGGCGGACAACGGATACAGGGCCATCGCATAAAAAACGAAAACGTCGTTTAAGAAAAGAAATAATGGTGATGTTAACAGTCTACATAGACTACATGTATAGCAATTAAATGTTAGTGAATTTTCTAAATCACTTTCGATCTTCTATTTTAAGACTTCTTCTCAAATGTTCTGAAAATAAATAGATGTAGATTCTATAAATTATAATAAATATTAAAAAACGGTTATGAACAAACCCTGCGTCATAGCAGGATATTACATACCAATATTGTATATTTTAAATGTAGCAATCAAAGACAAACGTTCAATTTTCCACAACACTATATTTCATTGCTGCTAGGAATTACTGCCTGATTCCTGTTCATAGTTCACATAGTGCCGGGAACCTTTTTATTCACTAAGAGACTGTATACAAAGCGCAAAAATGGAGTTACGGATTCCATAAAAACGTAAGCCTCAGATGTTATTGCCCAAGAAACAAGCGATTACGCCTGCTTGAGTCCGAGTTAAACGTGGGATAAAAACAACTCGGCGAATCGAAATTAATAAATAAGTCTGAGAAACAATCCTTCTCCACCGTGTTCCTGATAGCCATCTTGACAGTATCTTAATCATGTCTATATTTATCAACATCTGAAGAATGTATCCGAATGATTAATTAGCCAATCCATGCGTGCCACTATTAATTTTCAAGATATATATTTTTCTACGAATGCCTCTAAAGTTTGACTCGATTTTTTTCCAATTTCCACAATATCTTAACGTAGATACCTCATACAGGAGTAATAGTTTATCATTAAGTTAAATTTGCATTGAAGGTTTCATAGATAATTCATTTTGTTAAGCGCTTCATAATAAAAACAGTCTACACTATTACATACATTTAAAGAGTCTTAAATTATCACATGCAATACAAATACTTTAAGCATATCACATCACGTGCGGTAAAAACAGTCTAACGCTACCAGATACAATGAAAACAGTCTTAGACTATTACATACAATAAAAACATTATTAGATTATCACATATAATAACAAGTGCTCGCCTGAAGATGACAACCATTTGTTTATAAACAACAGTGAAAAAGTTTCCCCATTAAAATATAAAAGTGCTAATATCTTATCTCTAGCTTTATAGTTTCAGAGGAGAAGGTAAATAATGTTACCCAAGGAACACTTAAGTTAATCAAATTAATTCCTGAAGATGACAACCATTTGTTTATAAACAACAGTGAAAAAGTTTCCCCATTAAAATATAAAAGTGCTAATATCTTATCTCTAGCTTTATAGTTTCAGAGGAGAAGGTAAATAATGTTACCCAAGGAACACTTAAGTTAATCAAATTATTTTCAAATTTGGCCTCTAGTTTTGGAGAAAAAGATTATCTAAGTTTCAGAGGAGAAGATTATTGATGTCACCCAAGGAACACTTCTGTCAAACTATTTTCAAATATGGCCAGTAATTTTGGATAAGAAGATTATTTAAGTTTTCACTGTATACACAGTTCTGCATGGAATCAAATTCTTTGATCAACTTTGAAAGGGGATCACCTAAGGAACATTTCTGTAAAGTTTTATCAAAATTAGCTCAGTCGTTCAGGAGGAGATGTCGTTTGAAGAAAATGTTGACGGACGGACGGACGACAGAAAGACGACGGACGACGGAAAAAGTCTGGTCACAATAGCCCACAATGAGCCTCTGGCTCAGGTGAGCTAATTAAAAGTTTTACAAAATATTTCTATATTATCCACTTATTTAACCTGTAGAAAATAAGACTTTTCTACACATTTTTCAATCTTGCCTATACCTGAGCTGATATTTCAACCAGGTAAAGTTTTGACAAAAGACTGCACATAAACTTCACATAAATTTCTGATAATTTACTAAATGGAAAACGACGTAAATATATTCTTACATTGGCTAGGGGCTAATCGATTTGGTACGTTATGTTTCATAGGACGAATCATTACAGCAACTAACTACGCAATTAGCATTCCGCGATTATGAATGCACACATCTAATATCTCAGTGTTTTGAAACTTTTCTCAGTAAGTAATATTATTTTTGAAGCGAGTGAAGACGGTATTTTTTTCCATCAGGATGAATACTTTGTTCAGTGTTTCATATGATGACCTATTTCTGGCGAATGTTCGGTCACTGACATACAATGCAATATATTTTCATCGCGGCTTGAAGTGACTTTATGAATGAATTTTGAGATTTTTTCTAAGTAGAAGTTGTTCGATAAATATTTGGAAGAAATGAGGAAATACATTACACATTGTATGAAATCATGGGGATAATCTTATTATTTTCTGTCTGTTGGTAGCTAGACTATCGATGTACAACACGGAGCGAATACTTTATGAATGAAACGGAAAATATTATTCCGCATTCGTTAGTGTTAAAACATAGTGACACATAAACACAGTATACATAACAGAGTCTTTATTTTTTCTTCACTGTTAGTTTGTTATTGAAGATACATGAGGTGTATTTTAACTATATCCAGCGATATAGTTTAAACATATTTTATTTCCAATTTTTGTCATATACGGGGTTGGGCCACAAGTTCTCACGAACTTTAGATTCGGCCCTCCCCGCTAAATGTTATCAATAAATAGTGTTTAGTAACAATAGCTTCTTAAACATATTTGACACTAGTATTTACTACAAACAAGGAAAAGAGACAGAGTGAGAGAGGAAAGCGAGAGAAAGAGAGATAGAGGTATCCTAAGTCTACAACTAATTCATGTAATCTGTGACGGCTCATCAGAACAAATAGTCAACTGCAGAATGACAATATCCATATCTTTAAGTTATGGTTTAACACAAAAATGAGATTTAGGACAAGCATCATTTTCAAACTCCTGAGTTTGTATACATTATGAATCAAAGAGTTTGGTATTTTGTGTGAACTTATGAACAGCATCCACTATAATTATATTTTCATCATAATAAAAGCAAGTTTGTGCAAAGTGGGTGAAAAATCCTAATATTCGTAAAACAATGTAACCCTTTTAGTTGTAAATCTTTGACATACAAAAAACATAACGTTCGGTATTTTCTGTCTGGTTACAGTAAGCACACTTTGGATTTTCACCTACATGATTATCATACGGGTCACTTCTAAGATCGCTGCATTTATTTCTCAACCGTGCATGAATTATAGATAAGTTGCCATGAAAATAATACGAGTACAATGGTATTTTAAACTGATTTCGCCTGGTTATATTTGACTTGAAACTTGCCAAAGAAGGTGAATTCTTAAAACTACTATCGAAACAGATGACGCCAGCCTTGCCCCGGCCGAGGTCTGGCCGTTTTCTGAACGGACGCCGCCAAGTCAGCCTAACGCCGGCCTGACGCGGGAGGTGCCCGGCCGGCGTCTGAGCGGCGTCTGGCCGATGTATGGATTATCTGATTGGCGATCAGTGATCAGTTGGCGATGCGAAACTTGATTGGCGGCCAGTTTGCGATGCGAAACGCTGCACAAGGTTTTAAGTCCGAGTTTAAAGTAACTCGGTGCCCGTCAGAAGACAAAAAATGACAAAAATGACACGGCAGCCGCAAAGAGTCCCGTGGGGCCCTGCCCGATGATAGCTAGAAATCCGCCGCAAACTACTCGCAAACCCACCGCAAGCCAATTGTGACTGGGGTATAACTGCCGTTTATCGATAGGCTAATTCAGAGTTAAAAATTTGGCGACTTGGATTTTCATGCTTAACTACGGCTTATTTCACCCAAATCGCCTTGTGTCATGTGCCCTGAAAGTACTTATTGTGATCATCTTTAAAGCTTGAAGTTAAGTTAATTATGCAATGGGTACTATTTTCAGATTATTGAATCGATTTGTTTAGGACAAATCTCCTTACGCGTATGTTAAAAAGGGTTAAGATGTGTTTTCGACGTGAAGTCGGCACCACGTGTAACATTGTGCTCAAACGTTTTAGATCTGATCAGTTATTTCTTATTATTAAAATCGTTCAACTGATTATTTTTCTTCTATGTATACCCTTGTACAAGTATTTGCTTCTTCTGTTTTTGATAAAAGAACGACTGAAAATATACACTCGTACAACTTTGTGACGTGATTACAAGGGACGAACTGACTCAGGGCCAAATCGTATCGACTCGCTTCAACTAATACTAATGCGAGTGTAAAGAACGAAAACTCTCGGTCTGGGCACTTTGGATTTTTCAAGCGAGGAAGCCTTCCAGCTGGCTTGCGGTAGGTCGGTGGTTCTACCCGGGTGCACTTTGTGACTGAAATAGTGTACAAAGGTCCCCCGGGGTCTTCCTCCACCTGTAATGAGCTGGACGTCGAGAAATGACTGAAATACTGTTAAAGCGACGTTAAATTCCAAATAAACAAACCAAACAAAGAACGAAAACTCTGCGACAGGCAACTAGCACATTGCATTATTTACTACAGATGGTCTGATTCTTTTGGCCTGCCAGACTGGGTACTCTGGTATATCTTTTGTTATCCAATCGTTTATATGTGTGACTTCTTTTCTGTGTATATGCACACTATAGCATAAAACTTATCATTTATATCGAGTGATTTAAGTATTACGCATGATAAATATAATCATAACTCGCTACACAATCGAACAAGGTCAACCAAATATAGGCACTTCAAACACTGATGAATATGTATTAAAGATGAGTCTTCGGTTTTAGAAGTTGATAGCTTTACATATTTCGTACTTAATAGAACCGAAATTAAGAACAACAGTAAATGTGCATCGGGCGGGGTTATAGTCTATTAGTCTATATTAGAAATGAATTTGTCTCTCCAGACACATTGGTATTTACAAGTCAAGACGACATTTTATGTATTAAAATAAGGGGCGAATTGTTTTCTTTGGAAAGTGACGTGTTCATATGCTTATGTTATGTTATTCCAGAGGGTAGTAGTCGCCAAACTATAGCTGACAACAATATTTTTTACAGTTTGATTAATTTGTGTAACTGAAACTGACACTAAATGCACACATGGTTGCAATTTAATATTAGCAGGTGACATGAATTCACGCACCTCTGATTTACCCGATTTGGTCAGTGATGACTCATATATACAATGTACATGTAGATATTTTAGCAGATGACTATAGCAGATGACTACATACCGGATTATAAAATAAGTAAATACTCGCAAGACAGCAGACATGTTAACACAAATGGTTATCAGTTGTTTGACTTATGTAAGTTGACTGGAATGCGTATTTTGAAAGGTAGATTCGACGGCGAAAAATTTATTGGTAAATATACCTTTGTTGGAAATAAGGGATCTAGTTTGGTTGATTAAGTCATTTATACACAGAACTTATTGCCAAGAGGAAGGGGCTTTCATGTTGGTGACCGAAACATATTAGATTATTGTATTGTAAATTTTTGTTTCGATTACAATAAAACTTTACCAGAAGCCAAGGACGGTGTGGATGATAGTTATGAATATGAACATGTGTATTATAATTATAAATGCAAAGTGATAAATAGACTGATTTTATAAGTAGTTTATCCTCGGACTGTCTCCGTATTGAACTTGATAGTATATGTCAGACTCTGTCAGGGGCAGATAACTCGGAAGATATAACATTTTGTACTGATAAACTTTCCTCATGCATAGTAAATGTAGCTAACCCATTGTTCAGATGTAATTTACCTCATTTTAATTCTGTGTTAAAGTTAAGTTTTTTTGTGACACAATCTATGTACAAAAATGGGCATAACTCCATCAAATATGACCTTGACCTACAAAATTTGGCGACATCACATCCCTGAGGTCATAAGTAAAATATCTTGAAAGATTGAAGAAGAAATGTCAGTAAATGGCAAAGTAATAGCCAAAGTTAAGTATTTTTGGACAAAATCTAAGTACAAAACGGGGCATAACTCTTAAATATGCCTTGACCTACAGAATTAGGCTGCATTACATCTCTGTTGTCATAAGCAGAATAATTTGAAAGATTAAAGAAACAATATTGATAAATGGCGAAGTTATAGCCAATGTTAATTTTTTTTGTGACAAAATAGAGGTACAAAAAGGGCCATAACTCTCCAGAAACTTGATGAATATTAATGAGCATCGAACTTGCACAGGATCTTATGGCTACAAATATGTGTGTAAAGTTTGACATTCATTGGATAAGCCGTTCTTCAAAAAGACCCTGTGACAAAGTTTTTTGTGACAAAATGTAAGTACAAAAAGGGCCATAACTCTCCAGAAACTTGATGAATATTAATGAGCATCGAACTTGCACAGGATCTTTTGGCAACAAACATGTGTGTACAGTTTGACTTTCATTAGATAAGCCGTTCTGCAAAAAGACCCTGTGACAAAGTTCTTCCGCCGCCCGCCGTGTGTGTTCACATAATACGTCCCATCTGAAGATGGGCGTAGAAAAATAACATGCACTACAGCACAATTGTGTACTTTGTAGTAAAGTGTTAGCACGAACGGTAGAGAGTGGGGACATCTAAAGGCTCCGGTTCATTTCCTGAAAAAGGTCTATAGTCTTACCACTACTCGTACAAAAACAGTCTTTGACTAGCACACAAAAATCCTTGTCAGAAAGTAGTGTCTGATTTTAATGTTTACTTTCACAACTTTAATACCTAACAGTAGGATAAGTACAAATAGTATATTATATCAATCTGGCTGAAACGTTTATTTATCGTTTAACAGCAACATCTTGCAGTATGCACTATGAGTAAGTAAAATTGTCTCTTTGTAATTGTAAAACCATACATCCGGTCAAGATGTATAAATATTTTTCAAAATACCATCCGAAAGTTATTTACAGACATTATTTTATTCAAGGTCTATACGGGGAGTTGAATTCTTATACCAAACCTCGTAAAACATTTTTGATTCATAACATCTGAAGTAATACCAAGTCAATTGGTGTCTGCTCCGAGTTTGCAAACGAAAAATACACATTTTTAAAAAATTATGGAAAGCAACTTTAATCTGAAAAGTTTGAAAAAAAATCAGTCCAGATATGTCTGAAGAATAAAACACATGTGTATCTATATTTAATAAAGAAATCAGAAGTTCAATAAGGTCAAACACGGCCATTTCTACCATCATGTCTGTAGCTATTTTTATCTTTAATTATTATTCGGCATGGCTTTGATTTGTACATACTACAACAGATGTTCTGTTTGTTTAAAGTAGCTATATCTTATCTCTTTTTTAATGAAATACAACGGGGATTATCCGAAATTTCAAATGCATTTACATTCGAAACTTAAGCATGATAACGTTAAACAAGTTTGCTTATATTGTTTGTTTATGAACAGAACAGAACAGATTTAATTTCACGTAAAATTTACAGTTTTTTGTGTTACATAATTATACATACTTATAAATATATAAACATCACAATTATACAATGTAGTAAGCGACATTTAGGACATATATTTTCTATTATATAAAGGATGAACTGAAATAGTAACATTGCAATTCGTCAATATTAATATGACAAAAATTATTGTTCATACGGATATGTTTATGATGTACCCTTCAAGTGATTTATACCCCAAACAGTCGAAGGTTGTAGATGTTGTCGACGTACAGAAATAATGCCTTTTACACTGTGTCAATGTAAATAAAGACGGTGCTAATGTAAACAACACATATCATGTTCGAAGCTTAGATGATATTTGTTGATTTCGGTGGCGATAGAAATTTGTTTTATCGAATGAACCTCCTCCGACAATATTTTCACAAGTTGCGGGAGCCAGTCGTGAAAGAAAATTTATATATCGGAGAGACATGAGATAATGCTTAACATTGTCAAATCGCATAAACCAATAACACATACAATACTATGTATAAATTTTTTTTTGAGGGGGAGGGGTTTCTTGACAAAAATATTTATCGTTAGATTTAAAGTGTTTCACTTGTTTATTATGCATTATTCAATGTACTAGATCATACTTAAAAATTCCTATGTAAAAGTAAAAAGAAATATTAAGGAATAAAAATAAACAGATGTTGAAAACCACATTTGTTGTTAATGTTTATGCGGAATTTGAGGACACTGTCTACAAAAGCATTTAAGTCGAGTGCCATGAACGGTTTCGTTGTGTCAAATAACTCCGGTTTTTTCACACAAACATACGGACTGCTAATCCTTCTCCATTAGCCGTAACTGACATCGGCTCGTATAAGCTTCCTACGCTTTCAGATGACAAAGTCGGATTAACAGGTCTTCTTTGAATACTTATATCAGCATAATAGACGTTATGGCCTTCACAACAAAATGGTGATATAAACAATATCCCCCTCCCAGGAAGGCCGGAAATGTTATTAAACCCATTTCTTTTCTTATAGTTTCAACAACTTAAAGAAAGTATAACATATATAAACCTTCTGATTATTAACATATTGATGCCTAACGGGAGTACACAGACATGTTATTTAATATCTATGGAGATGCACTTTTGTAAAATGTAGTTATTGTCTCGATAGTTTCTTCTAAATGGCAAGACGTTCTTGAAAAAAATAAAGTTCGATGTTTTACAAAGACCGATTAAAGTCTTTATTTTCGAGACAAATTTTAATCTGCGTGTTTCTACACTACCAGATAAAATGTAGTACAAAAGTTAATCACTGAGTTTATCAGCAATGTAGATAAAAAATAAAGCGAAGCAGATGAGTAGTGCAACTTTTTAACGAGTCATGTCTTTCACGAAAAGTTGATTTCAATGACAACAGATTTATTAAAAATATTTTTTAAGAAAATTCATTTTTTCGAAAGTCAAACTAAACAAACGGCAATTAACATATAAACCAAACAAGGTCGCGCACGCGTCCCATAATTGCTATACCTCTTACACATGTGAATATTTCTGATATGTAAATAACATTTTCATTATGATGTATAGTCTCTTGTAGCTCTAATAAAGAGTGTCTGTGTATTTACTTTTATCATAAAAGTAGATTTTTCAATTTATATGATTGTACATAATGCCATTACCAAATATTTTAGATATATGTCTCTTTTACATTAATTATACAGTCTTTGTTAATCAGTTTATCTCAAATCTGATTTGAGGTAATATTTGATTTCTTAAAAACATTTCTGTTAGGGGGCTTGTTTGACCGATATTCGCACATCAGTATCTTAATATGCCTTGTTTGAGTGATCTTTTTAGACAGACAGACACTTTTATTGATTAAAAAAGTCAGTTTGTAATATTAACAAAGGCTGTATATTCTTTAAATAATGTATTATTACGTGCAATACTTGTCAATTAATAAATGTCCAAGGACATTTGATATAATAAAGTTTCTTATAATTCTATTTTGAATGATATGGTTCACACTCTTTAACTGCATATGTATGTGTATTTGTATGTTGTTACCATGATGAGACTCAAATAAAGAATAAAGAAAAAAAGAACGTATCAATCTGACCAAAGTATCAAATTCTAATTCGTCAGTTGAAGCTCAAACATATATAATGCTATAAGCGATTTTGTTACCTATGATAGATCCACACGAAATGAATCATCAATAAAATATTAGCAATCAGAAAAGATTTTAGAAAATGTTTGTTTGTTTGTAAACGTTCCATGAATGCGGCTCCAGCGTGAAAGATGGACGATAAAAACTATAATATATGGACAGATGACCGCGGTTCAAGCGCCCAGTGATCATGATTGATGTAGCGCTCATGTGTCAGACCTATTTCCAGAATGTAGTCATTTTGTCTTGATTCATACGGTCACGTATTTATTGTGGAATTGGCAAACGGCGCGTGCACTATGCGTGCTATGTGCGCCACGCTTTGATTTTAATGAAGCTAACATGCATTTTAACACTTGAGCTGTTGCAATGCCCTCCTATGTCCGAGGTAGTATCCATTTAAAACCAGACGTTCAGAAAATTGACCGCCTCTGTTTATTCGATATGCCCAGCTTAATATTTTAGTATGGCAATACATTAAGCGATCAAACGAAACATGGAAAATAAACTTTTCCAGATGGTGTTCGTTTTTTTCAAGGTGTTCAAAATATTTAACTTAATCCCACGTTTAAACACACCCATGTTTGGTGTTCCAGCCTACATGTGGACTATAACAGCTAAAACACACCCATGTTTGGTGTTCCAGCCTACATGTGGACTATAACAGCTCAACCACACCCATGTTTGGTGTTCAAGCCTACAAGTGGACTATAACAGCTAAAACACACCCATGTTTGGTGTTCCAGCCTACATGTGAACTATAATGTTTAAACACACCCATGTTTGGTGTTCCAGCCTACATGAGGACTATAATGTTTTAACACATCCATGTCTGGTGTTCAAGCCTACATGTGGACTATAACGTTTAAACACACCCATGTTTGGTGTTCCAGTCTACATGTAGACTATCACGTTTAAACACACCCATGTTTGTTGTTCCAGCCTATATGTAGACTGTATCGTTTAAAAACACATGTACGCTGTTCCAGCCTACATGTGGACTATAACGTTTAAACACATCCATGTTTGGTGTTCCAGCCTACATGTGGACTATAACGTTTAAACACAACCCATGTTTGGTGTTCCAGCCTTCATGTGGACTATAACGTTTAAACACACCCATGTTTGTTGTTCCAGCCTACATGTGGACTATAACGTTTAAACACACC
>JAULCC010110500.1:0-14031 GCA_032358795.1 Nuttallia obscurata
GGCAAACCAAAGAATGACAGAATTAAATCGTGCACTGAATGACGTCAAAGCTATCCGGAAATCAGAAATTAACGAAATGGGAATATGAACGAAATGAATATTAAACTACGAAAAGAGAATTACTTTTACAACGATGATCTTACAAACAAATCAAATGCATCTCTTACAAAAACTTAACTTGGTTACATTTGTATTCAGAAAAACTAGAAAACTCAGACCAAAATGCATCTGCTGTTACTTAATTGTCCATGCCAACACCACATGTACAAACGTAGTAACATTTATTTCTATTGTTAATACTTAAGGTTAAAACAAAACAGATGGTAAAAAAGTTGGCATAAAAACAGTATAATATGTTAATCTGTAAACTATATCAAACTACATCTATAAGGAAAATTAGCTGAAAGTGTCCCTTCCGTTACTTTCTTGTCTCTTCTGTTATCGAAATCTCCACTTCGTCACCAAACATCAATTCTAAATGTATTTTCAACTGTTTATATTTCATCAAAAATTTATACCACATAAATAAGTTACATACAAAACATTGTTTTAGAACATCATACAAAGAAAACCATTTTACTCTATTCATATATCACCAGTTATCACTATCACTTTTTTATAATGTTACCGAAACGCGGTTACAAGAATATGTTTTCAACAACTATCAAGTTAAAGATATTTGAGGGGTTTAAGTACTGAATTATGTTTTAAAGGCAATTTGAAATTAATTATTTCTAGTTATACTACATCATGACACTACCCATTTACCCCGTTAATCGTCTGTTACTATCATATAAGGGTATACGTCGTCCTATTGTTGTTTAACAACAGCACCATCTTGGAAATCACACGTGGTTTACAATAATCACATGTTCCTATGTTTTAATGGTTTGTCTTCATTAATTTGTACTCATCCATCGTTTGAACCATTATTAAAAATATTTACAATGTAAAACAAATATTTTGTATATAATCAATGTTTACGATACTGGTAATGGTTATCGGCGAGGTGCATCATCAAAATCCAATTTCTATCTATTTGGGTAAAGCATTTGGATTTCAAACAAACAATAACGTTTTTAACAATTATGTTCAGGTTTGCTATTTATAAATGCCATCGAAAGGTTTAAATGGTGGGATTTTCAAGCTTAAGTCAAAACTACATAAAATACTCTTCATCACGATGTATGTTGACGATAATGACTGTTACCGTAATTTTCGATGGACGTTGGTAGATTTTGAGAATCAAATATAGGTCCTTCAGTTATACTACATTGATGGCAAATATCCCATGCTGCTTTTTAAATGATGCGCTTAAACATATCAAATAGTTTTTTTGTTCACACATTTAAATTTAAAGTGATTGTTTGTTAACTTTGTCATTTTAACGGTTGCATTTAATTAAATGCAACTGTTGCAGGTGCTATTACTAAAGGTATAAATCAAATTGGATCAATAATACGGTCATCAATAAATCGTTTTATTCCTTAACCGTTGTCGATACATTAGTATGTGAGTAATTTGTACCTTCCACTGGCTCAACTAAGAAGCATAACAGAGCTATTGTTTCTATTGGCTGTGAGTTAATTTGTATTTATACGTCAAATAAGTGTTAAACTATGTCGAATCATATTTCACTGTGTGTGGTTTTTAACTCGGTAGAGACACAATCTGCTGTAAGTATGAGATAACTGGACTCAGACTATGCTTGATGAAAATTTATACTAACTGATATACATATGGATATGCAATCTTTATTTCGAAAAGTGTTTGTTGCGCTTAGTTTAGTTGTCTGTATGTCTATTGAAAGCAAAATAGACTATCGCAAATTTCTATTTTAGTCAGCTTTGTAATCTTTTATAGAGTTTCTTGCCGGATCAGCATTTTTAAACAGATTAATGCACTACCACGACCATTCCAAATAGGCAAACAGTTTTTAACCAGATGTATACATAGTGTTGGGTAAAACAATCCATGCCATGTATTTGTCAAATATATAGAGTCTTTCTTATTTTCATCAAAACAACAATGGAACCATATGGTCAGAAAATTGGAAAATAAAACCAAAGGGTCAGTGTTCCGGTGTCATATGCTGAAGATATTTTGATTCATACATGTATAATAGTTATACTCTGAATCGTCCATCTCCTATTTGGTTAATGTGCAAGCAATGTCAACATTACATTTGTTACATGAGTGTCAATAGCGATACGTAATCTGTACTCTCATGAGTATTTACAAAATTGTAATAAATGTAGAGCGATGTAACCAACTAACCTTAGTGCAAAAACACTATTACTGCCACGAGAAAGCCCCTGAATATAACGGATGCACATTTGCCCCTTGGTGTGTTATGCAGGTGAACTTGCTCTCCAAGTCATCAAATAATCGACCATTAACTACACGATTAACCAGACAACATAATTCAACGAGGGATTTCCCAAATTTGTTTAATATTTCAGTATCTTTGTTTTTTATTGAATCATTAGTTATAAAAACTTGCATTTGTTTTGTTCTCACACCCGGTCATATACAAATGGCAATTAAGAAAATGCTGTTTAATGACACCAATATTATTTTCTATAAGAGAAATACCGTTATGACAATCTAGTCGATTAAACATTGGTGAACATAATTGTAAAAATATACGCAATATACAATACTACATCATTCATACCAGACTTAATTGAAAAGACTACACAGGTTTGGAACTCGGAGTGTATTTTACGAATATAATTATCTTTAACAAAACACTTATCCAACCATTTTTTTCTAAAATCAAGGTCTTGTTTCCGTCTTACGCAATCATTATGTTTGACAAACTAACAAGACTGACTTCATGTTGGTGGAGGGAATACAGGCAAGTATTACTACTGAGCCACATAACTAATGAGTTAATGATGTCCATAGTTATTCACAATAGTTGCATGTACTTACATGTGGACTGATATATGGAGTACCTATATGGAAACAGGCATGCTTCTGCATTTCGTCGACTTGAAACAAATACATAGAAGATATGTTTTATATGATAAAATTTAACACAAATAATATTAAAACAATTTCTCATATTAGTATAAGTACATAAAGCACAATCAAACTCTAGACAGCTGTAAACAAGTTTCGTTCTGCATATTGCCAAAACTGTAATAAATGCTTCAAGGGGCATTACATTTTCCAAGAAGGGGGTTATTGAGATAAACACGCTATCTACATTTGTAAAGAATAGTTTCTATCACTTACTTTCAGTACAATCGCTTGCATGTTTCTGTGTTGTCATATCTATGGCTAGGGATATAACTGTATGCCAAAACAATTTTGTGTCTTTCTTTAATTGTCAGATGCTGTTGGTTGTTGTATTTTTGTATTTTTGTTTTGTTTGCAACTGGTGTAGATACATAAGAAAGAAAATCGAAAGATGCTGGTGTATGTAATGAAGCTTTTTAATTGAAAATCCTTGCAACACGTGTAGATTTTTTAAATTTCTTTTACTCTGATAAAGTAGGGGATTAAAAGGGGAGAGCATTATTTAAGAATTAACGGTAAACTGATTCTTATGAAACTTTCATGTTGGCCACTTGGTAGACTGTACACGAGGTTTGCTAATCAGACACTGTTAACCTTTCTGAATTGCCTGAGTCGTATAGTGAAGATGTCACTCAATCCTCATCATACCACAGAATTTGATATCCATGAAATTAAGTTCAATTCCCCCAATAAACCTACAAGCAGCAAAGAATGCCTAAATGTCCCAGTCAAATACATAAAGAAGAAGTTTGATTTTAATTCACATTTTTAAAAACCAACTTTTATCATAATTTTGATTTAACTATAATACACATTGTTAATAATAAAGACCTTAAATTAATGATGATAAGGACTAACTGAGTAAATTAAGTTACTCCAATTTGATTTGAGTTACTCCAATTAGATTTGAGTCCTTAAAATGTTTTAAATATCAACACAATGCAGAAACAGTAATATCTTACGGGAATGATGCCATATGGCTTGCACAAAAACTCAGCGATCGATTAACCTCGTCTAGAAGGATGCTGGTCTGAAAAACAAAGTTTTAACTTTTATCAAAAGTGTTTAACTGTTACAAAATACGCCCGTCAGTGAGGAATAACCTGGAACGATAGGTTCGTTTAATCCCGGCAAAGATTTTATGTCCATAAACTTTCGTAGTACGTTTGATATATAAAGTCCAAATTTGATAACATGAAAAACATAACAAATGGGATTGACTGGTTGTTAAGGATATTGAACTAATTTAGAAAGACTATTATCAACTCTCTGTTTAAAAATATCATATCATGTATTGTAACATGCTAGGTGGAGCTTCGATAATTCCAACGGAAGCAGTAGTTAACATTCTTGGTGATAAAACAGTTCTCTTATTAGTGTGAACAAAGCCACAGTCTCTTGTAATCCAGTCAATGATTGAACGTTAATTGTCTAAATGAAATGTCAAACAGTTTTTGATTATATTAAATGAGGAAACTACTACATTTATCATTTAAGGCTGAGTTTGACAGGACATCTGTTTTGCAATTAAGCATTGAATTAAAATACATATACATGACTTTATGTTGGGTGTCAAAGCATTGATAATCTTGTAGAACACTTTTTTGGGATAGGTATGAATAGTAAATGTCATCTATACAACTTAATTCATTATAGTAAATGTCATCTATACAACTTAATTCATTACAGTTTACATACCACTGAGTTTTTTTAAGACAATTAAAACGCAAACAGGTCGGGAAAGTATAAACTTTCATTTTGTCAGTTAAATCCATTTTGCCATATAAATGTATAAGGTTTCTTTTTAAATGTTAAAAATGGTTGAAAGCAAACTGAACGTTGTTTCGTCATTTGTATCATATATGATATAAGAGTTTATATATGTTCACGACTGGATAACTGTATTCTTGCAGATGCAATGCCTTCACCAGTTTCTGCGAGAATTACCAATGAGAAAGTCATGTGTAAATTGTATTTTTCTACACCTTGAAAACCTTTTTACAAGTGTTTTCATTAAAGGAAAAGGCAACCCTAAAAATAAGTATATCTTGTATAAGCTATCTTGAAACCATACACAAAGCTGAAAGAATTTTTGAAATTAGACTTCTAATAAGAAAGATATAATTGCTATTTTCAGTTTAACAAAATAGGGGATCATGGGGGCAGCCATTTTGAAGTTTATGACGTCACTCCCACACTCTTGTAATTTATTGATAAAAACATAATACTGTTGCTAAAGTATTCTTTAATGTTTCATGCTTAAATTCTGATGTTTATGGTATAAGTTTACAGACACAGTTATTAATGTTTAAGTAAAGTTCATGTATTATAGTTTATCAGCCCTTTTAGTACTGATTCCTGGACCTACAAAAACTCATCTGCATAATTTATGCAAATTAGTTTCCAACTTTTCATAGTTTTCAAATGCTTACAGTTTCTTTATTTTTTGTCAGAATTTCAAAATTCTTTCGCTATTGTACTTCGTTAAGCATAAACTTTATTTTAAAACCTTTCAATTTTTGGATTGTCTTTTCCTTTAAGAAAGAGAAGAGAAGTTATTTACGTGGTAAGGAAATGATTGTAGTCATGGAAATCTACTTCTTTTAGAGGGCAGCTAAAATGTCTGTATTTGCATAGGTTAAGGGTGTTTGACAATTTCTGTAGCTTACAACTATGTGGCAGCTGTAGGTAGGGAGGTTTATCAGTTCCTATAGCTTGACGTTACATAACTGCTGTAGAGAGGGCTGTGAAACAGTTTCTGAAACTTCAAAGTTTATAATAGCTGTAGGTAGAAATGTATATGGGTTCTTGTAACTTGAAAAAAGCATAATTTGTGTAGTTAGGAATGATTATCAGTTCCTGTAGCTTGACGTTACTTAGCTGCTTTAGGTAGGGCTGTTTATCAGTTTCTGTAACATGAAGTTACATAACTGCTGTAGGTAGGGATGTTTATCAGTTCATTTAACTTGAAGTTACATAACTGCTGTAAGTAGGGACATTTACCAGTTGGCAGTTACTGTAGCTTGAACCAACATATCTGATGTTATAAGGGATGTTTTTCAGTTCCTCAGCTTGAAATTACTTAGCTGCTCTAGGTATGGCTGTTTATCAGTTCCTGTAGTCAGAAAATACATTACTATTGTAGGTATGGATGATTATCAGTTCCTGTAACGTAAAGTTACATAACTGCTGTGAGAAGGGATGTTTATCAGACCACAATTGATGTAGGTTTGAGTGTTTATCAGTTCCTGTAACATAAAGTTACGTAACTGCTGCGAGAGGGAATGTTTATCCTTTCATGTAGAGTGAGGTTACATAACTGCTGTGAGTAGGGATGTTTATCAGTTCCTGTAGAGTGAATTTACATAGCTGATGTAGGTATTGGTGTTTATCAGTTCCTGTAACGTAAAGTTAAATAACTGCTGCGAGAGGGAATGTTTATCCTTTCATGTAGAGTGAGGTTACAAAACTGCTGTAGGGAGGAATGTTTATCAGTTCTGTAACGTAAAGTTACATAACTGTTGTGAGTAGTGATGTTTATCAGTTCCTGTAGAATGAAGTTTCATTACTGCTGTATGTAGCCTAGGGATGTTTACCAGTTACTGCTAGCTTATAGTTTTATAGCTGCTGTAGGTAGGGCTTTTTGTTACTTCCTTTATCTTAAGTAACAATCCTGCACTACGCAAGGATATAAAATGTTTTCTGTAGCTTAAAACTCCATAACAGCAGCAGCCATAGATGTTAGTTAATGTCTGAAGCTTAACGTTCTAGAACTGCAGTAGCTGTAGATGTTGGCCATTTGCGGAAGTTAAAAGCTGTAGTCGTGGCAGATGCTGGCCAATTATGAATGCTAAAACTCCATAATTTTAATAAATGGGAAAAATACTTAATGGCCAAAAATTAATTAACTGAAGTTGTTATAGAGGTTAGCTAGATTCAATAAGCCTAAAGCTCCATAACTGCAGTAGCTAGATATGTTGGCCAAATTTAGTAAGCTTTAAGCTGCATAACTGCAGTAGGAAGAGATGTTTACCAGATCCCGTAAGCTTTAAATTCCGTAACTACAGTAGCTGTAGATGATTGCCAAATCAAGCTATCTTAAACCTCCATAACTACAGTTGCTTAAAGCCGTGCAACTACTATAGTTATATTTTCCCCAGTTAAAGTACATAAAATAACTTTACATAACTAGATAGGCATATTTATACCTATTCCTGTAGCTTAAAGCTCTTTAGGTAGGAATGTTTACCAGTTCCTATGGAGATGTTGTTTAGTGAATGTATGAGTTTTGTATAGAATTCTGCTGCTTAAACTTTGGCATATTGATGTGTTCCATGCGCTGGCTCACATTAAATTGGGACGAAATCTTATCTTAGCCAAAGGCTCCAAGTGCCTCCATTGCTTTGATTTAGATAACTCCAAATGAGAGGAAATTGTTTTTACATGATTATAGTCTTGTATTACTTAAGGTATACAGTAGTATATTTAATAACTAGTCATTATGTTACCTTATGTCGGTGTTGCTAGTTCCTAAAAGAAAGTTTGTAATACATTTTTTGCAATGGAATGATGCAAGTAGTATGTAAAATTAATTTATTGGAACTGAATATAACAGTTTGCACACCTCAATTTAGGCTGATTTGGGATTCACAGTTCTAGTATCTGATGTTTATGTTGCATCTGTCAATCGACTGTTTGCTTTATATTAACTGATCTAAGAAAAGCATATGCTTTATTGTTATTGGAAAAAAACGTAGGGAGAATTTACTTTAGAGGTGTCACGTGAAGTGAGAATATTTCTATCCAATAATTGTCTTTTTCCAATAATTATAAAACCTAAACAAACGACGACAAAATGAACTACAAAATTATCAATAAGAGCAATGTTGTGATAACCCAACACTAAAACCAGTGGCTGATATACATCGTTTTCTCGTTTATTCGGCTAATTTGTTCCTTTTGTATTATACTTAATAGAGTATAGCGTAAACAATCGAGTTTATATGTATCTGGTCTGGCCCCTTTTTAACTGAACTAGGTTATGAAAATGACTTCAAATATTCTAATATCATTTAGTTTTATTGGCTGTAAAATTTCTGGATCATACATTGTAAATACATGGAGCCCAGTATATGATATTTGTGTTCATGTGATTTTTCTTTTGTTACAGGTGACTGTATATAGGTCCGCAGTAATATTTGTTTCTGGGGACATGGACAAGGCGCACTTGAAAAGAGTGGCGGCTTTTGAAATGATTGGTGGAAACCATACCATAATTGCGCTTTGACCAGTACGAACAAGGGTTTGTGGATCAACTGGTTTTAACAACTGTGTACATGAAGGATATGAGTTTGAAGATGTACTGCGTTTGGCGCTCATTCATAATGAGGTGGGCGACTATAAGCTGAAGATGGCCTGTGTCGACAAGGCAAGACTAGTTCATCACATCAAAGAAGGAGGGGAAAGAAGTGATCAAATGCAGCGAAAACAGTCTCTGAAGTCTATTGGCTAAATGGTAAAGAAGTTCATCTTTATTCATTAGAATAGCATCTTTGAATATCACTTTTTCTTTAATATGTGTCAATTTGTAGAAATATGGTTTGATCCTTGTATAATCATATTTTTGAAACAAAATGCACATATTTCTGGTTTCTGATATGCTTAGAGAGTTGACTGATGTTAAAGGTTTACGTTTAGTTCAAATTTCAGAAACTTATGAATGTGTTGTATTTAACATTAACCAAGTTTATATATTCCTTAAAGCAAATCAGAAAGAAAAGGCCAAGTTTCATAACTCTTTGTTTTTATCTAATTTATGGCGCTTTTCAGGAGGAGCTATTGTTATTGAAGATTAAAAGGAGTCAATCTATCATTTATTAACAATTACTTAAACTGACATCTCCTCTAAAACCATTGTGCGATATCAAACAAACTTCAAAGAAATGTTCCTGTGTTGGTCTGCTTTAATATTCTTTAAAATATTTATTCTTATCAGTAATCCAGTTGCTAATACGATATTTTTATATTAGATTTGCAGTAACATTCAAAATAAGCTAGTAATAGCTCATATAACTACTCGGGGAAAAGGTGGAATAGAAATTTAAAAATGCACTTATATTTCTCCACTAATGACTAATTTCTAAATAAAACACTCCATTAACAACTCAATTTAGCCACGGCCTTTAATTCACTACAGCTTTATAATATAAACTTCAGTAAATTTCATCTATGAAACTCCACAAGTGAGAGTTTTGATATTTTTTATGTAAAATTTTATTCTGGTCTTTTACATAGTTTGTTCAAATTGTGATCCTAGGGTTAGATTATGTAATGTCAAAAAAGTCTTAATTTACATATTGCCTTTAAAAGTGAAATTTATTAAGTCTTCTTGACTGAAACCATACATTAGCAAGGGCTTAGGTCATATAGCATTATGTTTCTTATGATGGGCATGCATGATATTTTATATTTGGGAATGTGGGAATCTCAAATAATCAATAATTTGATGTTCATCTTTTTTGAGAAAATGCACTTTTCACCAGTAGCTTTCAAGACACCACTTTCAAACGTCATACGCTTGTTAACATTTAAGAGCATTATTTGGTTACATTATGCCCCAAAGAATGCATAAAGACCATTAACCGCTCTGTGTTCTTTTTCTTATGTCTGATAAGCCATCCATGTCCGATATTTTGAACGTTTCCTGCAATCACCTCTGCTGGCTCGCCACTTCATATCCTACTCCTTCTTGACCATCACTATACTCCAGACGGCATGTATGCATGCTTTCGTTTCGTTTCCCGTGAATAGTCCTCGTTGCTTTCACCCGATGCTTCGTCAGGAAATGCTTTAAAATACTCGCACACTTTCGGTTCAACTACCTCTCGCCAAAATTGTAGAATCTATTCTGTTTGTTTGTTGTTTTCTTTGTTTTTTCAGTCATGCCAATGTTCTTGCGGACGCATTACGACAAGCCATGCCACAGGTAAAACAGGCTACTGATTACTCTATCGGACTCTTCAAGCTTCACAGATAGTAGGTTTTATTTTTCGTTTTCCTCAGTCTGGTAGAGGTTGAAGACACTGAAAAAAAACTTCTCTGATATGTCCGGCCATTCCCGGTATTTGAACACCAGACCTCTGGATTAGAAAGTTATGTGCGTTACCACTGGATCACCTCGCCAGTCCTCTGTGTTTTTGGCCAGATCGGAAGACTTGCCTAAATCTGGATTGTTACTTTGTCAGTCCTTATCAGACCGATTGGGTGTCATGTTTATCAGGTTGTGTCAGATACTCCAATATAAACCATAAGAAGCACATCATGTTGAAATTCCCCTGACCAATGGCCTTTGAAATAAATCACCCCTTAGGCAAATTTCATTACTCTGGATTATAATTTGTCAAAGGAATGCCACATTGGACAGTAGAATTTTTAGTTTTGTGAAAGTCCCATTTTTTAGTAAACATTTGAGACATTTACACCTTTTTAATATGAATATCTAGGAAAGCTTACTTCAAGCCTTTGAAGGAGTCACAGACAGAGCGAGGCAAACATAGCTTATCACCATACCAATTGGTCATTCTGTAGAATGCCATAGATGCATAATCAGTTCTATGGCAAATGAAATATCAAATTTCACCAATTAAGTGCGGGACAAGGGTTGGTGTGTAAGTCATACAGTGGTGTGAAACCGCTAAAAAAGATAATCCATAATGAGATAAAATGAATCCTTCGAATTCCGTTTTAGCTCGTTGGTTAAGACAGAGGAGCGTTATGTCATAGCTTCCTTGTTTATGTATGTTAGCTTCTTCGTCGTCGTCCGTCGCATATTTTTGTTATTTTCTTTTGGGGCTTGATAGTGGTAGGGATGATGACCTACTAGAGTAGCTTACAACTACAGTAGGTAGGGACTCAACCATCTAGCGTAGCTCATAGCTGAAGTAAGTTGGTGTAGCAAATACTTAGGGTAGCTTATAGCTACTTTAAGTAGGAATGTCAGCCACCCAAGGTAGCTAATAGATACAGTTTGTAAGGGTAACAACTAGATATGGTACAGTAGCTTATAGCTACATTAAGTGGGGATGTCAACCACCAATAGAAGCTTAAAGATACAAAAGGTACGATGTAAACCGCATAGGGTAGCTTATAGCTACATACAGAAGGGTATGCAACTAGTAAAGGTAGCTTAAAGCTACATAAGATAAGTGTATCAACTAGCTACTGAGCTTATAGATTCAGTAGGTTATGATGTCAATCACCTAGGGTAGCTAATATCTACTCTACAGTAGAAGAAGGTAGGGATAGCGACTTGCTAAACTAGCTTATAGCTACAGGAGGCAGTGATGTTAACTACCTATGGTAGCTTAAACTACAGTTGGTAGGGATATCAACAACCCAGGGTAACTTATTGCTTCAGAAGTTATGGATATCAACCACCTAGGGTAGTTAATAGCTACTATAGGTAGAGGTAGCGGGTAGCTATGGTAGCTTATAGCTAAAGTAGATTTGTTTATCGACTATCGACTAGCTATGGTAGCTTATAGCTACAGTTGTTAGGAATGTGAACCACCTAGGTTAGTTTTAGGTGCAGTAAGTGGGGTCGCGACTAGCTAGGGTAGCTTATAGCTACAGTAGTTAGGGATATCAACCACCTAGGTGTTTATTGCTGAATAGATAAATGTAAAATTTATGTTACAGTTGGAAAGGTCAAGTTCAAATATATTCTTCTTCTTCCTATACAAGATCTGGGATCCTATTGGAACGTATAGAGGCTCTGTGATTGTGATCAAACTTATCCAAAGTTTTTACATCATGTAACCTTAAACCAGTTTGAAAGTTGCTGAAATGGGTTAATAAGATTGTCATTCTATGACTAAAATAAATTATTTACAGCATCTATGAAACTTCTATCACCGTAAATTAGGAAATTTTGGTGTCGAGATATGTTTGCTACTTTTGCTAAAAAAGGTAGTGTTATTTGTTTTGCACCATTTAGGATTAAAAATTAAGATTTACCTTGTGAGTATACGAATTTGTCACGGGTACAAAGCTAATTGTGCCAGACCTCCGGTTTTCATATAAAGTTCAGACTTTTTTTAATTGCAGACAAGTAGTTATGTACCCGAATATATCACCATTTCCTTAGCATGGCTATCTTCTGTGCGATTGTCTAAAACTACAGCTTTCTCTCGATTTAAAGTATAATAAAATCTATTGCAACATTTTGCAAGTACAAGTACCAGGTATAAAATTTTCAGAGTGAATGGCCGCTTCGTGTTTTACACAAAACAGATTAACAATAAACCACTCAATTGTCAAAGCAGTAATTAATTTTTACCAGTGGATAAATGGCCTGAAGGGAGGAACCTGTGTATGTTTACAGGCATACACATATTACTACACAATCCTTGCGTTATGTGTCCCAGTTTGCTTACAATAAATCATGATATAGGAGTTAACAGAATAATACTTAGAAAACAACCGTTTTTTTTACGTTTTTGTGTCGTCATTTATTTGCCTCAACCTACGGCTTAAATTGGTACTTTTAAATTTCGCATTTTAAGGAAGGTGGCTAAATAGACCTATTATAAACCAAGGCAAAACAATCCCAATGTACGGTTTAATTTCCTGTTAGTTTAAAAAATGAAAAAGAAGAACATTGCCATCTGGTTTACTGTAATGCTGGATATATGTAAATATTGTGTAAAATAAGTAATCATCTGATTAATACCATGATTTTAAATTATTCTTATCAGATGTAATTTGCTTTCTATAACTTGGCCAGCTGTTGGTAAGCACCTTTTGACTGTGTGATAGTTGTTACTTAAACACACTATTTGATTGCTCTGTCAGACAATGCTTTTGTTTATACAAGTAGTGAATTCTCATGCATATACCTTTAACGTTTAATTAAGTTTTAATGTGTTTCATCTGAACTTTGAGAGAGTCAAAAGGTACAAGCGATATGGTTAGAAAAAAAGTCCTGAAGGTACTGATGTTGTACGCTTCGTGATTACCCTGGAAATGTTGCCGGTATAATAGTTGTTGGCACATGAGAAGTATGAACACAAAATGCGCTAACTAAATCAGCTGAAAATCTGAATAAAGGTGTTTTTCTTATGTGTCATTTCGAATCTACATGTATTTCTCACAAACAAATATTTTCCAGAGAAAAAAAAAAGAATGTAGCGAGGCTATGTTTGACCACAGAGACCTGGCTTGAACAAACTTAATTCTACCTAATAATTTACCATAGGTGACCATTTGAAAAAAATATCTGGTACTATCTAAAGATTTTCCGTGTGAAGTGTCATCATATTCTTTTCTGTAGTTTCAGAGATTTTATTTAAAGAAATTGTTAACTGAAGAAAAGAGGTTTGACAACACATTTATAACCTCGTTTGGTCCTTCGGACCTGTAGAGCTCAAACCTATTATTACGCTGACCATAGAACTTAACACAAATTACGCCAATATTGTTGAATGCAGTAATATACAAAGGCTGTTGTCAAGCAACAAATATGGCTAAACATTTTGGAAACATGTTTTTTTCTCTCAGATATATACACCTCATGTGCACGATACAATATACACCTCAATTTTTAAAATGGGGCTTCAAATGGTCTCAAGTGCATTAAAGTGATTCAGGTACAAGATGCCTAATAGCTACTTCCTGTTTTGTTTTCATTTGGATAAATCGGGGTTTCGGTGTTTTTCCTCGGTATATTGTCCGAATAGTTGCGGAAACTAAATAGAAAAAATTGATACTTTTGTTTGTTTCCAGTCTGTATATACCTTACTTTAGGTAAAAGTGAACAGCATGGATCCTGGTTCAGCTGTACAGATGCACAGACTAATCTGGATCCACACTGTCCACAAACGTATTTTGTTGGTTTTCATATGGAGCGACTCATATGTGTCTACTTAAATGGTTTATTCACTTAATTAAGCAACATTGAAAGTATGAAAGCAATTCATGGAAGGATATAAAAGTCACAGAATTGAA
>JAULCC010110721.1:558-14027 GCA_032358795.1 Nuttallia obscurata
AGTGATCTTATTAAGGGGTAACATAATACACTTAAGTTTATCCGGTCAGAAGAAATGGTTTGGCTTGTAGATGTACTAATTTCTATGACGTGGTATTGGAACTATTTTACTTATTACTATAATATTGAGATTACTGTGTCCAGCTCAAAGCACTAAAATGACGTTTTTCTCTCTCTCGATATGTACACCATGATTTTAAAAGAAGGGTTGATTAAAACGTATGGGTACCGGCCGAGCCCCGAACCAACGCCGAGGCATCTAAAAAGGTTGGAAGCCCAACGTTGTGCCCATTACACTATCGCGGCTAATGTGTATTCATTCGTTTTACAAACATACATAAACTCAACGTAACGAAGCTTAAAATAATCCATAGACTGGTTTCAAATATTTTACCAGTAAAAGAGACCATTACCACTTGAAATCGTGCATCACATGAGGGAATAAAAAAGAAACATTACTTCAAAAACCTCTCTTGTAAAACCTTATTGTCAGTAGGTAAAACTATCTTGCATCGAATAATCTTGGAAAAATATCAGTCACGTGCCCTTCCATTTACAGAAAACTATCGCATTCTAGACAGTACGCCGGACTGAAGTGCGGCTACAATAATGTGATAAATATTGAAGGTTCAAACAGAAAAATGTAAACCAAACAATGAATGTGCACCAAAATATACGTATGGCATATACAGCGAGCCTACTGCTTATCAAAATTTGACAACACTACGCAAACGGGCAAAGGCTATTGAACGAGCTCTAATTTAATGAACATGATTTTAACTACTCGCCATTTTAAAACACTTTTCAACAGTTTTTACCGTCAATACGTCTCAACTATGACATATTAGGAATATCTGTAATAATATCTTACTATCAAAACATACTGTAAATATTTTTTCAATGAATTACGAAAAAATTTATAATAATCTACATATGGGAATAGAATAGAATAGAGGTACATGTATAATCTATCTTTAGTTAACTGATTTACTACAGGATCAAGCATAACATTCGATGAAGGTTCGATATGGTTATGTGAGATTGCTAGTTTCTTATTCATAAATACAGATTCATAAACTCTTCTCTTTTTTGTCATCTTTCTTGAATAATCTTTTTGAAACATTTTACCTTATCTTATTTGATTTCAGTTTCATAAATATGTATGTAGCTAAATAAGCGCAATTATCAAAAGTCGATCAGGGCACTTTTGATTTTTCAAGTAAGGAAGCCTTCCAGCTGGCTTGCGATAGGCCGTTGGTTCTACCCGGATGCACTCTGTGTCTGAAATTGTTCACAGCCGCCCGCGGGCTCTTTCTACACCTGTAATGAACTGGATGTCGCGATATGACAGAAATTCTGTTACAGCGACGTTAAATTCCATATATATAATAAAATAAATTAACGGTCTTAGAGAAAATATCAAAGAGGCCTCCACAACAGTTAAGTATTTTCCAGGTTATAGCGAATTCATAACTTCAAATTGTTAGAGATGGAGAACCTAACGCGAATTTGCAGCACATATACACTGATTTATAAGCGCGGCTCGCTCCATAGACAGTTTAGCTACTGTTAATTTATCTGAATAAAATATGAGGAAATAAAGGAAATGTGGATTATTGGCGCCATTTGTATGGAAAATTAAGTTATCATTTGCCGTTTTCTCAGCATTAAGAACAACACGTGCAATGCATATTGAAAAACTATAGCAGGATGAAAGAAACAGCCCTTATTGTATATCGTCCTTCCCAATTACTTATATGTAAAGATTAAGAATTCAAAGTAGATGTTGAATATGCTTCTTTATTCTTCGGAAGAGATGCATACAATAGTGAGGTTACTTGCCAACGTTGTAAGAACGACAAATATTAAATATTCAACGATCTCATAAATTGATGATATTAGCATCTCTCCATGAATTATGTGACAAGCAAATTTTTGATAACCATACGACAAACTATGTCAATCGTTACAGATGTAACACGAAGACGGATAATTTTAGCAAGTCTGAATCATATGCCAAAACATAAATTTGTAACGATATATAATATCATAAAGTAGTCACCACAATCTGAGAGTGAACGATTGAACTAGTTGAAATGAGATTTATGATTACTCTTTTTTTATATCAAATTGATCCCTTAATCGACCCAGTAACAGTTACGATAATTTCTTTAGTTGTGTATGTTTCATACATGGTGTCTTTTTTTTTGCAGTGGCAAAAATACAGCACTGCAGAAAGATACAACACTTTACTTTCATTGACATAATGTTGTTTATAAATGGCAGAATATAAAACACAACTGTTCTTTAGAAATATACAATAACCATACAAGAAATGTTATTATCTACAAAATGTGTTAATGCTTAGCTGCAGCATTTACTGCAATAAAGAGATTCTATAACACATTTCTACATTAGATTTCACAGTTTTGTTTAGACAGACAGAAAATTCAACAGACGGTACATGCAACCTATGAACATGCGGATTAGAACTGTACACGCATGGAATCGGTAATTTACCATCAATCTCAAATTCTGATAGCTGAATTTATTACATCAATAATCGTGATTAACGAACGTTACATGGAACAGCATTTAAAGTAATTACTTGTATCTGTTGTTTTCCACCAACAGGTTCATGTTTCACATATTTTCTTTACCCCAGTGCATACATTTTTAAAACAAAATTAAATGATCGCAGTTTTAAGCTCTTTGTAAGACCAAGTCGATATGAAAATAGCTAAATCTGATGTCTTGAATTAAAACAAAACCAAGAACATTTGCACGGGCAGATTATTCAGGAAAAGCTTAATCATACATATCTTTAGAAGAAAATGTCACAGGCAATCGATGATACAAAATGAATTATAAATAGAACGGTAAGCAGCATTTTACGTTGACGGGGTTTATATATCTTATATACTTATCGGATAACAACATATAACAATTGTGTACGAAATAACTTTTCCTGAAGCATTCACTTTTTCAACGTTTTTTGGCTGACTAGCGATTGTTTTATTCGGAAAATTTGTATCTTGGCTCCAGATAAGATGCGTATCACAAAAACTCATCGTCTGTTTTCCATGTTTCTCCACCAAACCATATCTAGTGGGTACCCACAAGATGTGGTCAGGTGGAGAAACATGGAAAACAGTAACCACATTTCTCAAAATTTCGCCTTTTCTTGCGCTCTGTTGTATCCTGTTCTGAAGTATAGAAATTAAGACACACCATGTTATAAATAGAAGATTGAGATATTTCACAATAAAAACTGAGTAGAAAACAAATTGTATGATTTAGACATAACAATTTCAATGTTTTCTTACTAAAACAACATTGACAGTGGTCAAACGAAAACAAAAAATGTTTTTAGTTTGTTTGTTTATTTGGAATTTAATTTCGCTTCTGTCATATCGCGACGTCCAGTTCATAACAGGTGGAGAAAGACCCTGGGGAACCTCTGTACACTATTTCAGGCACGGATTACACCCGGTAGAACCACCGCAAGCCAGCTGGAATGCTTCCTCACTTGAAAAATCCGAAGTGTCCAGACCGGGATTCGAATCCACAGTGGTGAGGGGCTGCGAGATTGCAAGTCAACGACTATAACCACTCGGCTAAGGAGGCCCCTAACAGATAATGTATCCCCTCCTATAGCATTTTTTCAGGTATAGTGTAATATAACTCTAGTTTGTGCGGTTTCTGCGGTGTTGAAGTTTTATGCAATGATATTTTAGTTCAAATTTTCAGCAACTGCTTTAAATTTAACATATTATTTCAGATAATTTACTGAGCGTAATTTCCTATTTCAGTTAGTGGCTATACCATTTTATAAATAATCAAACAGTTCAAATATAATAGGTTAATGGACGGTTTAAGTTTATGTTTTTCGCTGTTTTCATTTCAGCTAAACCATGTGAAAGCAAACAAAACTTAAACATCTATATTTGACAAAAGAATAATTTGTAGATTGCGAAACAATTTAAGCAATGGTTTACTTCTATCCACACGTATTTTACCTTATGTATGATGGAATACATGATATCTTTATGAATGGACCCAACACAAAATACACACAACCAGTTAAACTAGATTAATTAATGTTAGATTTTCTGAATATTCAAAGGCGTACATAAGTCTATTTAAGTTAATTGTAAGGAATGTCAAAGTTACAAAATATAAATTTACACATTTCACTCCAAACAAGTCACTGCACAGAAAACACGGTTAGTTGCGTTTTATGATCATTCGTTTATCACGTTACAAGAAGCACAGATCAGCTGTAAATCTTAGTCAGTGACAGACGCTTAGTCAGCAAAACATATAATTATATACTATTACTGTACTATTTCAGGTAAACTATATTATACTGTATGTTTAAAAAGGTGTGTGTCTTTAAAGCTTAATCTAGTTATACAATTTCTAGATATTTTATTACAATAGATCAGAACAGACGAGATACTTTATTCAAGACGTAGACCATTGTCAACATAATCATTGTCTATGTTGAAAAGCATAATAAGCTAAATATTGCTATAATTTGATCCCGTTCTTACAAGTCAAACGAGGTTTATATCGCAATAGTGGGTCTCTCAAACATATTTCCAATAAAAAAAACAAGAAACATAAAAAAGAACTTAAAATCGAGTGTTTATTAGCACAGCATTGTTGACATTCTGAACGCTGTCGAAACAAACCAGACTCCCTCATATACAATCGCAGGTTGCTCATTTACACATGATGTGCATGCGTGCATGCATATGACATCACATGCATGGTAATACATATTGAATACTACAAACTGATAAAATCATATCACGAGATGCGTTTGTGATATTTAGCCTTGAATGGAAGGTGTCTGGTTTAACTTTCGAGATGCAGAAGATAAAACATACCTACTGTGACAGTAAAATCAGAAATAATTACATTGATCCAAAGATTAAAATAACTGATGCAATTTCACATAGTAAACAACTCGTATTCAGTGATAGTTTTTTAAATATACACATACACTAATTAATGCGGTTTTAACAAGTTTGGAGATTTATTATGGCTTTAAAAACACGTGAGAGAAAAAAAACTTATCATCTAATATTTCCTTTACTTAAACACCCAATATTTATACACCAAATTCGTGCAGTTGCAGTCGTTCAATTGCATTTTGTAAAATCAACACCTTTTTTTCGGAAAACAATTATGTCAAAACTTCGTTTCGTACAATAACCGTGTATGTAATGCATTTAAACTTGCGAAGTTGTGGGTGAATCCCAAATCAAGTCCATGTCATCGTCATATGAGTGAGTGAGTGAGTGAAATGGGGTTTTACGGCAAGTCAGCACACAAAGGCTATATTGCGCCGAATCGTCATATGAAAGCAAAATTAACACAATAGCATGTACAGTCATGCCGGAGACTAATTCAAAACAATTTAGTATCTTAAGGGGAAAAGGGAAACCAATACCGGCGAATTAACCTCTCATTGTCTTACTGCAAGAAGTCGAAAAGGTTTAGCAAGCTTAAATCATGATTTAATAAAACAGAGGAGGATATTATTTTGAAATTAAGCAAACATGTTTTGTTAGCGTCTGTTAGAAGCAGGTTGATTTACGTAGAAATTATCTATTGGTGACCTTTATATTCAATAATTGTGTAGTGTGAGGGTATTAAAGATAAAAAGAAATATGAAAATATGAAAAGGTGAATGAAGAAATCGAATGATGAATGAATGAACGAACAAACGAACTGATGTATAAATGAATAATGACGAATGGATGAACGAATGGATGACACAGTGAATGAGTGAACTCTTTTTATATAGATCAGCTGTTCATTTTCGACAATTGCAGACGGTTTGTCGGTATAACATTAAATAGTATATTTTAACTATATGATTTCAGTTTCGGCATATCTCACATAACAAGATCTCACACCGGATCATACTTCAAAGTGAGTGAGAAGAAAAGCCCGGTGGTACTAGACGTACTGTCTGTGCTGGAAACCATCTTTATTAGACTACTTTGGTACTGTAATCACAATGATATTGTAAGCTTATACAATGCAATACGATACAATGGCAGACAAAAACACAACAGATGCTGGAATTGGAGTTAAGATGATTTATGATACCGAACTTTGCTGATCTTTTTCGCAGTTATTGTTCATGTCATTTTAAAGTCAAAACAAAATGATATTATGTTTAAGTGTCGTATATATTTTAGCCGAATTGAAAGAATTGCTATTTAAATACTTTATAAATCTAAATTTTATTTGTGATGATGTGTTCATTCATTACTATCTATCAATTAATTTATAACACCCGTAAGCTCATGGCTACAAACCTATCTAAAAAAAAAAAACATTTTGCAAATTACAGATGGGTCGTGTCGTCAAACATAATTGCAGATAAACACTGCAATTGAAACCGGAAATACATTAATGATTACTTTACAATTTTTTGTATAGGTGTGCATTAGAAGAAGATATTTTACATTACAAACGCTTTATACTCTATAAAAACCGAGTGGTCAGTTTACGTTCGAACAATAATTATTCAAATGGTTCAATGATTGGTTTATAGTCTTTAATACAATTCTAAGGGAAATGTGTCTAAAGCATTGTCATACGTTTTAAAGGAGAAACTAAATCATGTAAATTAAATTGAGGTTATGGCGTGTGTCAAAAGATCAAAGGTTGCAATGGGAGAATATTTAAACTAGGTTTGTTAATGATTATGTCTATTTTACTTCAGATAATGAATATTCAAATTTGTGTTGATTTTGTGAAGGGTGTTCGTCTAGATGATAAAGCTTCAGCGTATGCAAATGAGGCTAACAACCCTACAGAAGTTTGAGATTTAATTAACGATTTGTATTGTACAGCTTTGTCAGCTCCAACGTCATGTTGGTGTATTTTTCACTACATGAAATTAGATTTCTTAAGTTTTAAACAGTTCATTTAAATATCGTCATGCAAGTGTCGTTTCATTATTTAAACCGTTTAAATTTAAATAAATATTTGTTTTTGCTAATAAAATGAACTCCGTTGTTGCTACTTGAGACATTTCTAAATAGTTTGGAATTGATCAGGGACCACTGAACATTTGAAGAAAGTCGGTGTGTTTTTCCAGTTTGTTTCAAGTTTAATCGTGTTATAAGTTGGAGAGTTTTTCACACGATCACCCGAGACGTGGATTAAGAGTTAACATTAAGGCGAGTCTTTTAAGTGAATTTGGTCCAAGAAAAGCACACTGGTCTTATTTTTTCACGTTTAAAGAAATATTTCCCTTGGATGTTTGAAAAACTTTAATCTTTACCATCAGTATATCGTTAAGTTTTCTTCACATCGTTCGTTTTTCGAATGTTTGTTATTTCATCGTACGATTTAATAAGAGTTTTTTTTACCTTATTAGAGTTTGGTGCTACTACGAATTTAAGATAGTACTTAGTCTGAGATTTTGTTACAGAGGAATTGCAAAACTGGTAGGAATATCATAACTAAGTGACACTTTTCATCTGTTTAGAAATGAAAACGGTATATGAAAAAGCCTTAGCTCGAACAAACATATGATTGAAATTATAAATGAATTCGTAAGATTTTCATTACCGTGCACCAAAACTCATTTTACTTTTTCAATACGTTTTATGTTTGGGGCTATAAAAAGTGGTACAGATGGTAAACAGTTCCCTTAATTGAAAACTAGCTAGTTCTGTCTAATTCAAATCATTATATTCTGTTATAAAATGTTACGGGGAAAGATGATTAGAGCACTTGCATAAAAGTTGTTAGCATCAAAGCAACATTTGTATGGGGTTTATTCCCCGGTGAAAGCATTGGTATTATAATAATATTGCATTCTATAATTAGCATTAATTATTAACTTCAGAGTGAAAGTGCAGACTCTGTTTGTTTTACGAAACCAATACACACAAATATGTGTGCCTTTAAACACACTCTTCATAACTAATAATCATAACTGTGTCAGAATTAAAGGTTTTAAGATGGATTAGAAGCAAGCTAATACAGTTTGGAAATATTGGACACATATCAGTCATTTACTTGATAAAAGTTACCGTTCGGGTTTTTATACATTTTCAAACTCCAACTGTTAGTCTAACACGTAGAAAGGATACACGTTGTTTATGTACACAAAATTTCTTGTCCTTTTACATTATAGATGGTCATTTTATTTTACTATGAATAGTAATTCCTGTACCTACAAGTGAATTTCAGGTAACATGAACCAGGTAAACAGGTATTTCATAACTATAGTATGCATAGTAATAGATGCGTATGTCATTATGATCCAAGATTTACTGTCACATTTTCCTGGTAAAATAAAATTGCTTATCTATCATATTTTCTCTTTAATCGTAGAAACAAGTCACAGTCTTTGTAATAAAATCCAAAATGAGTGCAATTTATACAGGTCAGTTAAAAATATTCAATTTTATTTAAGATGCTCTTTATACTCTTTAGACCACTTTATAAACATAATTCCATTTTAAGAAGAAATTTATAAATTTAAAATTCGATATAGGGTAAACTTTTTTCAATATAAATGCCTAACTTATTGAGTAATAACTATACTGACACGAAAAAGAAATACAAGGTGATATTTAGCGGTAATTTATGGTTATATATATATGAATTGTATCAAATTATTAATTGTATTAATATATCAAGAACTATCTTTCATGACATAGTTATGAAGATTTCATTAGATGTTGACCTTTATTTTAGACTTATTGCAACCACTTGGCGATACCCCACAAACCTGTTAATTCAAATCGGCGTATAGTTCGTCCTGTCCTGACGCCGTGTAGTTGCGCGCGGACGCCCCCCCATTCGCGGTCGATCGCCAAGCCTTAAGGTTTCTCTAAAATGACGAACAAGTCGCTCTGTGGTAGAAACATTAACGCCAAACCTGCTGTTGCATTTGACCTTGCATTAGCAACGCAATGGTCTGACCCCTCTGAGCCTCCGTAAGCCGTGCCATTACCATAGGAAATTAAAAACGAGTTTCAACTACGGAAAATAGTGTGTAAATCTCTAGAATACATGTATCAAATGATATGAAAAGATTTGTGGACAAACATCAGAACTATTCTACATGGGTCTTTTTCTTTTCATGGCGTGCACGCTCTACGTTACATGTGTCGGTATTTTACTTATGGTGTTGAGTAAACATTGAACGAGAAAAAATGTGACCATTTTTCATGATCTTAAACAAAGCAGTGAAAGAGTTATTTCATATTATTTTACCTTGTGTTTATTGTTTTTAAGCATATTTTGGTATAACTATGAGAAGAAGGATAAGTTATCTATTCAAACAACCAGTTATAATTAATTCAAGAATAACGAACTGTAATCTCATGCAACGCTATAAAAGATACATGTACTTAACATAAATGTATTAAAACTTGTCCGCACAACAACAAAAACAACATAAGCAGCAAATGTTACTGAAATAACATTTATTCTACCTAATAGGTATATTTCAGTATTTTAAATTGTATAAAACAATCACTGATTCATTTATCAAATACGAAAAGCAATCTAGAAAAACACAAATTATAATATGACAGAATAACCCATGTCAACAACCCCAAAACAGAGATAACTCAAATCGAATCATTAGAACTTATTTTGATATACGCCTTGAAAATGAAAACAAAAGTATTTTGGTGGGTTGTATTACATCATCAGCCATACATTGACATAATCAACATTTTTTTCTATTATTTTTTGAAAAAAAAAAGAATAATGATAAGACCATAAAAGAATTTGCATTAGCGAGGTTTAATCAAATTCGCTACTTTAAGAAAATTAAAAAAATCTTCCAATATTTAACTGTTTTCAAACTCCATCAGATGATATATTAAGCACTCAAGAAAAATTTGAACAGACAACATAGGTTACTGCACAAAATATTGAGTGTTAGTCCGTTGTGCTTACTTTCCTAATATGGGTTTACATTTTTGTTTAACCACGGGGTAATGGCGGGGTAATTAACCCCGGGTTTATGTTAGCCCATACGATCAATGCCGGTAAAAACATTTTTTTATATAATCTTTTGTTTTATATTTCATTACACATTGGCTTAATGTGTCTAACAACAACTCGCATAAACGTCATATAAGTCATACTATGAGAGTTGTCCCAACATATCAAAGACAACTGAATTATCACAAAAGGCATTGATCGTTCAAGAATGAAATATCTGTATGTAATAATTAACCATTTTTCTCTACGTAAGCCAAATAGCGCATTGCCTAAAACAAATATGGACATATAAATGTCTAAAACGTGTCACAGCGGCACACCAACGTCAAAAACGTCAATCTTTTTCAAAATATTTATCATGATGGTCAATACATTTTTGAGACGATGTATCCATTAAATGTAAACCATAAGTGTATACATACCCTTGACATGTGTTTTTATTCTGAAGGATGCGACTACAGCCGTTTTACTGCAAATAACGGTTGAAGATAGTTCTCGCTCAGGTAATCGCCTATCTTCATCAATTACATTCATTAGTTTCGTGGTAAGTATCTCATACAATTCTTTCGGTCGTCTAGCTACAGCTTCATTTTCCTTTCTCCATTCATCGGCGAATCTCTCGTGTCACTTATACACAAGTGCTTGAGACACATCCTTGTGCTTATCTATAGCCTTTAGCCGTTCAAGCATATGCACTGGAGTAAATTGACCTCTACAAAAACAGTCAATGATATTTTTGTGGCCCGACCAACCATCTGACGTCGTCATTTTAGCTCTCATCTTGTTATATTGCTTCGAAAACTTTCCATATAAACTTTTCAACACTAGCTTTTGACAAACATTATTATGCGGAATCATGTCTTGCATAACAACGTCAATATGTTTTAAAGCATTAAACGCTGCTGAAAAAATATTACCAAAATAATTGATAGTGTATCATAATAATAATCAAAATTACGTTTAATTATTTAAATTTATTTTACGTGCGCCGATTACCCTTATGTAAGTTCAAAAAAGTATCCACAAAATATATAATGTTCGTTGTTCAACTCTGTTACTTTGATAATGCACTGTAAATGGTTAGTAGGTATTCAGTAAAACATCTCCAAAGTCCATCAAAAAATAAAGTTATAGCAGATGTCTATGTTATTTTAGTACACCTCTCGTATATTGAATCAATAAACGTTATGGTTTGAGCAGAAATTCTTGAACTCAAAAGATCATCGTTGGCCGAATTGTTCCGAGTACTTATTTGGTCTGTCTCAGATAATTCATGCCATTAGCAAAGCAATTAGTTTCCAAAATAAAACACTTTTAGTTCTACTTTTGTGCTTTGATTTATGTCCATACAAATAAAGAAAAAAGTATATTGAGATAAATAACGTAGCTAAATATGGGGTACAGGGAACATGAATTTGTCTATGCTTGCGTATAATCTAATTCGCAGAGATTGTATATCGGAGCATACAATAGCATTTATCATTCGTGTCAGGCCTCAACAAAGTAATTAACGTTAATTCTATATAATTTCCACCTAGGGTTTTTTTTATGAATTATATATGTGTAGCCAAATAAATATCCTTGTGTTAAAAAGATGGATAACAAACACTTTTTAAGATGAAATATAATAGGTTAATGGCTTACATGTACATATTTCATTTTTACAAAGTGTTGAATTCTGCTATGGAAATGCCGTCCAGATTAAATACATAATTATACTTAAGACCATTTTTCATGAACTGAAATTTGTTCCTTCACCCTTTTAAGCTTACACAAGTAGAACATTTGGCTCAAATTATTTTATTCAAAAGCTAACTTTATTTCAATTTAATGCATGCTAGCTAAATGATGCATCTTATATAAATATGCTTGAGGACACTTAGCAGAATGGTTAACTGCCAATACTATATATATATAATATAATATCTATATTCCTAAAATATCAAACATTGCTGCTATCCTTACTCTCTACACATCACTGATGTACACATAGTTCAACACCTAACTAAAACAAAGGCGTTACATTATATTTTAAAAAGGAAAAAACAAGCACCAAGATGTTTATATAAATGCACGCTAAAATATGTTCGTTAACAACCCGTTACCATCTAAGATATGAACTGAGTCGCAGCAATCTTTCACATCATGTAAACATATTCATCCTAAAAATGCCTATTCAAGATATCTATTAATGCTATCTATTGTGTAAAACTTTTCACCAACTTTACTCTAGAGGTAATAAGAATGTACTATCACAGTTGGTTATATATGGAAAAGTATGACTGTAATTAATTCTGGGTCGTTTGACAGTTTTCTACTGTTATATAATAAAGCATTTTATTTATTATGGACTTGTTTTGTTATTTAAAATGATGGTTGTTTTTGTATGAGCACTTTTCTACTAATTTTATTTACATTGAGCACATTTGGAAATAGATAGAAAATTATAGAAACTGGTAAAAGGCTATGCAGTGTTATTGAAACTTCTGTTTTATTGAGAATAATGGTAATTACCTTAGAGAGCTATATATGGCATCACGCTTGTAAAAACTTGGTCACATGCTCTTATTTAGATATCAAGTAAATACAAGATATTCAATATCCTTATAGCAACATAAAAGAGTATATATAAAGGACAGCTGTTTAAAGGGTTATCATTGGTTAGTCTACAGTCCTTATATGGAGTTACTTGTGAAGATTCTAGATTATTCTTTGGATATCAGTCAGTAACAGCTCTTTATAGATTATTAATTTTTTATAGGGTTATCTTTGGTTAGTCTACAGTCCTTATATGGAGTTACTTGTGAAGATTCTAGATGATTCTTTGGATATCAATCAGTGACAACTCTTTATAGATTATTAATTTTTTATAGATTTTTTAATTTTTTGTGAAGATTCTAGATGATTCTTTGGATATCAGTCAGTGACAACTCTTTATGGATTATTAATTTTAGGAATAATGGAGATTAATAGCTCAGGAACATTTAATTAACGAATTTAGAAATTTGAAAAGACATGAAACAAGATCAGAATAGTTAGTTTATTTAGATATGTCAATTTAGTATTTAGAATTTTAACTTGGTAAATTGGAATTAATTATGTTGTAAAGGTTTTTCTTGCTGTGTCTATCTTGTTATGCCTAGCTCGTAACAGTACTTACGTTATGTATATATATATACAAGGTACGATGCTTCGAAACAACTGATGTGGAATAAGACCGTACGTAAGCATCTGATTGGTAAGATTAGAGTTTGTTCCCAGATTCTGGCAAGGGTCCAGTGATTATAAAAAAGTTTGCTCAACTCAGGTTCATGCTCAAATTTTAAATGTTGTAAATTCTTAAAAAAAAGTAGATTCAAATGTTCAAGTTCTGTTCATTAGACATTTACATGTTATTTTCACATGAAAGTATTGCATCTATAATATATTTACTTAAAGAAGCAATTAAATTATATACTCAAAGTGAGT
>JAULCC010110832.1:0-14025 GCA_032358795.1 Nuttallia obscurata
AAAATATAGCCTTTGCTTTCCACTCGATGAAATAAATTCTTATCTTACACTGAAAAATACAATTATCCTCTATTTCAAAGAATTTATTTCAACGAGCGGAAAGCAAGGGTTATATTTTCACGACTGGCGAAGCCAAAAGTGAAAATATAGCCTTTTCTTTCCACGAGAAAAGCATGCATATGTAAAGCATAAGTGATTATACAACCGGTTTGGGAGTCACGTAGTTTATAAATATAATAAAGTTATTTAAAACCTAAAATATGTTGTCAGTGTACGGTTGAGGTATAGCTCGTGGGAATGGTGCGTTCTGTGTTCATATCTGACACTGGTAACTGGTCGCTGTCTGCGTATTCTGAGTGAGTTTGAAGTCAGCGGTTAGCTCTAGTTATTCTCTCACACACACAAGCACGCGTACACACACACACACACACACACACACACACACACATGCATATATAAATATGTGTCCGTTAATTTCAGGATCAAAATGCGAATCTGCATATTCGAAGGTACGGATGTGTGCAAGTTTGAAGACGGAGGATCCATGAAAAAGGAAAAATGTCAAAATATAGGCAACCTTCCAGGTGAGTACAGATAATTCTATGTAAATAGGACATACAAAGCACATCATAATCACATCACAATGTCCATCATCATTCTATCTTAGATTTCCAAAACTGAAATTAACAGTTTATCATTTTTCCAATTACTTAATTTTCCATTACCTTAAACAATATTCTCATCATCTTTCATCCTTATCATTATTACTTAGCCTTTAAACAGGAAAATATGATTATCATCATTATTACTTAACATTCATTATTTCCAGTTTTACCAAATTTGTCACAATAAGAAAAGTTAGTGGCTTCATCATTGCTGAAATTTTTAATGTACACGTTATCATAATAATTGTCATTTCTTAATAACAACAATATTGGAATCATCCTTACAACAGCATTTGTATCGTCATTATTAACTTTCATCATCACAACATCTATTTCATCGTCATTAATAAGCCTTACATCAACACGATATCTTTCGTTAGAGTTAACCATTCCAACTCTATAGTAATCGTAATATAATAGTTCTACCAAAAAATCCATCAACGCGATATACTTGTCATCATAACTAATTCCTCCATCACAATCATATCAACACAAAAAACCGTTTTCACGTCATCTTATACCAGTAGACCATTGACATCAGCATAGCTAAACCTTCCAAGCCCATATTATCATCACCATTACTGAACAGTAGATATCTATCGTTTATCCCTACACCTTCAACAATCGCAATATCATTTATCACCTTTATTACTTCAAATTTACCATCGCATAATTCAAAAATCTTCTTTTAACACCATTGCAATATCATCCTTAATAAAATTTCCATCATCCACTCCAAAATCATTATCATCGTTACAAAGGAATTTTTTTTTTTATGTAGTATGTAGTTCCGCCATGCAATACAAAAGTCCCTTACCAGGTGGCAACAAATAAAAGATGTTGATTGAGTAATGTACACACATGGTTAACAAAGTAGCAAAGGGCAATAACTGTAATAGTTGTAAGTCACTACCACAGTTATGGTATTTGTACACTGTACTTAGCCATTGTATGAAAATTGTGTTGGATTACATTAATAAGTTTTCAACTGGATTACATTAATAAGTTTTCAATTCAAGTTCCGAACAAATATTAGTAAACTGCATTTCCTGTCATTGTGCTTGACCACTGGATGGGCTAGGTTAGCTGGAATGTCATTTAAGTAGCGTCATGAATAATTAGTAATATTTTATTTCTATTGCCAGAATTATAGGGGGAAATTATTTTGTATGTGTAACGTGAAGGGAGAATTCACTAACCAAAACTTGTCTTTCCCCCTAAAAATCAGATAAACTAAACGAACCCCGACAGAATAATCTATGAAATTACCAATAAGAGCAATTCTGTGATAACTCCACACTAAAAACCCGTGACTGATATTTACCGTTTTCTTGCACGTTCGGCTAACTTTTTTCCTTTCGTACAATAGAAAACGCATGTCACTTTTGACCATTTTTTTATTTGTTCGTTTGGTTTTTCTTACTGCCTGACTCTGCTAACACGGTGTTTATCATTGAGGTTTAGGATACGCGACTGGTACCTACAATGACGAGAAAAATAGACGGATATAAATATATATATATTCCAATTTTTGAATCTTAAGGATTCCCTAGAATTGTGTTCAAAACTACTGATTTTCGTACGTTTCTGAGAGAAAACTACGCAATTTCAATATGTACTCTAAATGTATGATTGGTTACTTTGGTCAGACAGTACACCGTAAGATCGACAAATCGACTAAAAAACCTGTTCTTTTTTTAAAAGTATAGATCTTAACAAACCTTTTTGCATCTGACTATCAAAGATAAAAAATCCAACAAAACACTATTTCGTTTGGCCATCAACAAAATCTTTATCGTATGACCATCATAGTGAAACATTCCAACAAAACGCTATTTGTATTACCATGATAATTAAACATTCCAACAAAAAAACTATGAATATGACTATCATAGTTAAACATTCTAACAAAATACTATTTGTATGACCATTATAATTAAACATTCCAACAAAACACTATTAGTATGACCTTCAAAGTAAAACATTCAAACAAAACAATATTTATATGACCATGATAATTAAACATTTCCACATAACACTGTTCGTATAATCTTCATTGTTAAATATTCCAACGAAACACAATTCGTAAGACTTTCATAAAACCAGTACAGCCAGTAGTGGTTCTGATTCTATTTAGGACATCCCAACACAACACTTTTTGTATGACCATTATAGATAAACATTCCAACAAACACCATTCGTTCGAACATTCCTACACCAAACTATCCGTATGACCATCATAGTTTTACCTTTCCACACCACACTTTTACTATCAGCGTAATTATTATTCCTTCAATGACCAATATATCAATGATTGTAAATTGTTCTACCATCATGTCATTAACATTCTCGTTGCAAAATTTTACATGCACACAACATTTTTATCAACATCCTCCTACCGACGTTATAAATCGCATTCCACCACCGAAACAACGTTGCAATCACACTCAGTTTTCAATCACCATTGTATCAGTTTTAAAATAACATCGACATATGGCTTCGTTATTACCTTTCGTAACCTTTAGCCTACTGAACAAATTTCGTCTGCTTAAACTGTCGTCTGCTTAGATTTTAAAATTCACCAGAATCGATCAATATTTGGAGAAACAATTGGCCGATTGACTAACAAATTGGATCCTGATTAGACGCCGAGTTATTATGCGTTTAATCTGGATCCAAGCTGTTTGCAAATTCTATCTAGGTCGCCCTTAGCAGGCTAAAGGTTAAATTATAAATAGCCAAAGCCACTTTTGGTTTGCATTTGATGCAAATGAACATGGAGGCGACATACATGTTGTTGTTTTTTTAAAAAAAAAACTACCCCCCCCCCATTAAAAACAGTTAACAAGAGCACCGCGGTATCATAAAATACACCCGTAACTGCGAACTATGACATTTAGTTGGATTGTGTCAAGCAGAATAAAGTTATCTCCCATAAACTGCAGTGTTTCATGTATGAAGTCCATAAAGGAAAAAAATCATCTAACCAACATTAAAAAGGCTTATTCCATGCATGATAAAAAACAATTATGCAATTTGGTTGTAACATGTCAAAATGACCTTAAGTTGTCATCCAGAAAACAAGGTTTATTCAATAATCTATGTCCATAAAGGAATATTACTACAGAAAAAATCAACATCGAACCAAACCCAAAATAAAGAGGCTATTTCCTTGTGTGATAAAACAAATATGCAATTTGGTTTTAATACGTCAAGAACTAGAGTTATCGCCCGGAAAACAATATTTTGTTCAATATTGTAAGTCCCTAAAGGATCAATACTGCAAAAAAAAAAATATCTAAACGGACCCAAACTCCATAGGCTTCATCTCTATGTGATAAAACGAATACTTATGAAATTAAGTTGGCATATGTCAAGCAGAACTAAGGGATGCAGTGGTGTAGAGAAGATGGTGCCCGCCTTGCGGTCATGAGGTTGCGGGTTCAAGCCCCGCAGGAGGCATTTTTCCTAACATCTATTTGCCACCAAGTACTTGTTCTAATCAGGAAGCGGACTCGAAAGGTTTCTACAAACCATTTAACATAGGCTTTTAACACAGTCGAGCTAAAATAAAGGTTTAAACTAGGCAGAACTAAAGTGATTTTTCGGAAAATGAAATTGTCCGTACAGGGACATAACTGCAGAAAAATGTATAACCAGCATTAAAAATGCTTATTGTCTGTATCATAAAAACAACAGTTATGCAATTTTGGTTGTCATATGTCAAGCAGAACTAATCAACCAAAGTTTCTGTCCGGAAAACAAGTTTTTTAATAATCTAAGTCCATAAAGAGATATTATAAATTAAAGGACAGAAGTCCTGAACAGCGGATTTTTTTGTTGCAAAAACTTAAATTGACATATGTTCTGAATGTACTGAAATGAAACCGGGTGTTTGTTATTGATATAGTCTTATCAAGGGCCTTCTGCTGACATGACAGAAGACATATGACCATATATGATCTTTTAGTTCGTTACTGTTGCGAAATTAGAAAACAAAAATTTTATATCAATTCTTGATTCTTTCTTGAGTTTCAACCCCCATCCCTCCTTTAATGAAACAAAGACATGTAACATATAATGTTATCTGATTATAACTTGATCATTATTTTATATCAGCAGTACCTTCGTAAAGATCTGAAAGTAAAACTTTCGAAGAAAGAATTATTTTATCACAAATAAGTATTAAAATATTACATGTCACAGTTATGCATCGTGCAAAAACAGTTTACATTGAATTTCGATGTTTTTTGTTGTTGTTTTTTTTTGTGTTAAAAACTACATCCTTAATATGAATATGTAACATTGCTTATGGTATACTAGACTTTTATTATCACGGTTGAAATTGTCATCAAAAATCGACGTCAAATTTCAGCTCAATAATGTGTATCTAGGTTCAAGGGACGTAACTTTATTTGACTTTCGAAAAAGTAGAATGGGTGTTTATCTATTTGACTTTCGCAAAAGACAAAAGCCGATGCTTATGCTAAATCAATGAAAAAAGTATATTTTAATCATGCCGATAACAAAAAATGTTAGAAAAAACTGTGAATGAATTAAACATCTTTAATCAAGACATTATCTGATAGATTTATCGTCTTTGTAATGCAATTTTCGTATGACATCGCGTGGGAAGTTGTTTCAGAATGACAGGTAATTTACATAATCTGAAGGTCAGCGAACAATAAAGGCAATGTGGGTGTGTTAACTTCGCGTTATCTGATTGGCCAACTGCCCGTCAATGAATTATAGGAGAAAAGGTCAAACAACTGCTGGTTACATAATTCTGCAGAGTTGAATTAGGTTAGGAGAATTGAAATAGCCGAGATTTTCCGATTACTGCAGCGGCTGTTGCCCTAACCACCGCGTTCTTTTACCGGTTGTTTACACTGGATACCGCTAGATGGCGAAGATTTCCAGCTAACAACAAAACAGTGGATTTAATGAAGTTAATCCGCTGTTAAAAACATCGAACCGTATCCAAATTCCAAACGCTTCTTCTCTGTGTGTTAAAAAATGAATTATGTAAATTGGTTGTCATACGTGAAGCAGAACTAAAGTTATCGTTCGGAGAACAAAATGTATTAAATTATCACAGTCCATAAAGGGACAGTATTTTAGAAAAAAAAATCAAACGAAGCCCAAAATCCATATGCTTCTTCGCTATATGATAAAATACTTCACTTATGAAATTAAGTTGTCATACGTCAAGCAGAACTAAGTTATCACCAGGAAAACAACATTTTTTTCAAAATGCTAAATGTAGAATTTATGCACTATGTTCATTGATTTTGTAGAAGTTCTTCTTCTTCTTCCAAATACTGTACAGGAATCCCTCTCTGGGATATTTTCGTGCAGGAGTGTATGTACAAGTTTCCTGTGCGGCGAAAAGGTGAGGATAAATAACTATAAAAACAGGCAGGGTTTCTGTTTACTTTTGAGCAACAACAAGTCCACTCTTGAATACCTCTAGGCTGTCAGCTGTGGCAGGGCTTTCTGACAGTTGGTTCCACAGTCTGATTGCCAAGAGGAAGAAGTACTTTAGGACATCTGTTCGGTAGTATGGTACTAGGAATCTGTATTCATGATCATGTCCACCGCGTGTCAAAGGATTGAAGAACAAGGCAGATGGGATGTCAATCAGATTATGCGGTAAACAATCACAAGTTTGACATCAGAGCGGCATTGATTTAGTGTGGTCCAGCCTAGGTATGTAAGCATTTGGCTAGTGCTACTTGTCTGCCTGTAGTCACTCTTTACGAAGCGTGCTGCGCGTCTTTGTATCGTCTCAAGCTGTGTGATATTTTGTGAATATGGATCCCATGCAGGACTGGCATACTCAAGAACTGGCCTGACTTGTGCTTGATATGTCTGAGTTTTAAATTCTTGCGGACAGGCAGTCAGATTTAACATCTTGCAGACAGGTAGTCAGGTTTAACATCTTGCAGACAGGTAGTCAGGTTTATCATCTTGCGGACAGGTAGTCAGGTTTAACATCTTGCTGACAGGTAGTCAGGTTTAACATCTTGCAGACAGGTAGACAGGTTTAACATCTTGCAGACAGGTAGTCAGGTTTAACACCTTGCAGACAGGTAGTCAGGTTTTACATCTTGCGGACAGATAGTCAGGTATAACATCTTGCGGACAGGTAGTAAAGGTTAATCATCTTGCGGACAAGTATTCAGGTTTAACATCTTGCAGACAGGTAGTCAGGTTTAACATCTTGCAGACAGGTAGTCAGGTTTAACATCTTGCGGACAGGTAGTCAGGTATAACATCTTGCAGACAGGTAGTCAGGTTTAACATCTTGCGAACAGGTAGTCAGGTTTAACATCTTGCGAACAGGTAGTCAGGTTTAACATCTTGCAGACATGTAGTAAGGTTTAACATCTTGCGGAAAAGGTAGTCAGGTTAAACATCTTGCGGACAGGTAGTCAGGTTTAACATCTTGCAGACAGGTAATCAGGTTTAACATCTTGCGGAAAAGGTAGGCAGGTTTAACATCTTGCGGACAGGTAGTCAGGTTTAACATCTTGCGGACAGGTAGTCAGGTTTATTATCTTGCGGACAGGTAGTCAGGTTTAACATCTTGCGGACAGATAGTCAGGTTTAACATCTTGCGGACAGGTAGTCAGGTTTAACATCTTGCAGACAGGTAGTCAGGTTTAACATCTTGCAGACAGGTAGTTAGGTTTAACATCTTGCGGACAGGTAGCCAGGTTTTACATCTTGCGGACAGGTAGTCAAGGTTTAACATCTTGCGGACACTGTTTATGGTTCTTCTGAGGAAGACTTACGAGTTGTTTGCTTTCTTGGAGAGAGTCTTTACATGACTACTTCTCGACAGGTTATGGGTAATAGTCGCCCCAAGATACCTCCTCAAAAATACGACCCAATGATAGTAATAAAAAAGCAAATATGGTGTTGTTCAATCATCGTCGGATACCGACACCTTTCTGCTGAAATGCTTCGTTATGTACGCTGTGCAACATAGTGTTTGAATCTTTGATTAGCCCGTGTCATTAACATTGTCTCAATACTTTTTAAACTAGTCTCGTAGTGATCAAATATGTAATGCGGTAAACAGACAACAGCCTCACTTTATTTCTTCCTATCCTTGCAGTTGGTGTTATACAAATATAAAGGCTTAATCAAATTGTAAAAAGAGATTAAAGTTTTCTAAAGTATGGATACGATTCCTCTAGTATTCATGTTGCATTGAACAAAAGTCACGTACTTTCAATCCTAATAACTATTATATGTTAACATTGACTCATTTTTTCTTTTTATTTTTCTTTGATCTTCAGGGTGGTCGGAATGGCAAGAGGACGACAAGGGTTGTGTCTGTGATGGTGAAGCGGTAAACGGCACCAGAAATGGCAAAGAGAATCGCATTCGCTATTGTAACAGCCCAGCCCCATTTCATCCTGACGTCATCTGTATAAGTGGTAATTGAATGTCAGCAATAAATGTTATTTTAATTGGAAGATACATTTAGAATTTTGTTACACACTGAAAAATCTACAAAGTTTTCGATAATAGGTGCGTTGAAAAGTGTTAGAGATGTCGCTTAAAAAATGTCACTCTTACATCTTACAAAACTTGAAAGATAGTTCCATATAAATAAATAAATAAATAAATAAATAAATAAATAAATAAATAAATATATAGCCAGACTGACTGAATGACTGACATATTGGCAGATAGATAGATTCGCAAACATACAGGCGGACAAAGATGGCTAGATATATCGATGAATAGATGTAAAAGCACATCGTTAATGTTGTTCTTGCTATTACAGAGGACGGGAAACCCGACAAAGTAGAAACAAAGCCATTTGATTGCACGTGTGAAGGTACTATAGTTTTTAGTTTGCTTATTTGATTAGTTAGCTGACTATAATCCTGTCGGATAATTTTTTAGCAACCTATTACAGTTTTCAGCAGTCATTAATGTCCTGGGGCCACAAAACCATGTATCAACTCTATGGTATAGCTCCGACAAAAGACGTTGGATTTCAAACCAGACAATGTTAGTGTTAACGTCAGTGCGCTACCTAGGTATGGAAGGGTATCTAAGTAAAATATTCATTTATACAAATAAATCATTCTTGAATGACCTATGTATGAAGTCTGCTTTCAAAGCTTGACAGATTTTCCTAAATTAGTATTTTAACGCTGAAGAGCTTCAGCATACATGTACTTGATTTCCTGGCATTAAATCGGAAACATACTTTAAATATTCTAAATGGGCGTAGATTATATCGAGGTGCATACAAAGGAAACCAGTTCTTAACTTCATAATGGATGTCAAATATGTGTTTATGTGCGAGAGGGAATTGTAAAGAAGATCGGCATAAATGTGCTAACTGAAACAATGACAAGTGAAAGAATAGAGACATATGTTATCAGTGTATAACAAAGTATTCTATACAGACTCAAAGAAATTGGCCACCAGGAATAGATGATTTTTTTGCAATGATGCGAAATTTGTACGTAGACCTAAGATAAAGAAAGACAGAAGAGCAAAACATTTTAATGCCTAGTTTGGGTTATGATTCAGTACATACGGCGAGTTTGGTCATGTGATGAATTCTCCAGCCTTTTCGACCATCGATCTATCGCAAGCTAAGCTAGAGGAGATTCGCCAACAGATATTATATAAAATGTCGCCATACTACATGTACATGAACAGTTTAAATCCTCATCACAGTCCATGCATACATGAAGCATACAATAAGCAAATACATACTGATATACAAAGCAGGTTATGACATGATGTCACAAAGATTGAAAATAAAATGAGAGAGACATTTCTAAACAACTGATCGGACCTTAAGGGCGATTATCGCCATGTAATTTCTACAGGGTTGTCACTTTTCCAGCTAGCGTGTGGAAGGTCGGTGTGGGATCTTCCTCCACATAAATAAGTAAGAAAGTTCGTCATATGACCAGGTGTTCACAAAGCATTTTTCAGTATCAGCTGAGTTTAAGATTGAAGCATTTTTCAGTCTCAGGTGAGTTTGAGATTGAAATTGTTATTGAAATTATTTTGCAATTTTTATCTAAACCACACGATAACATTCTTATCTAGATTTCATCTTTATTTTTCATAAATATCTGAATTAGATTATCTTAAGTGAACTTTAGTTTAGATTAAACTTATTTATTTTAGCTCGATTATATTGAAAGCCTATGGCTTGTAGAAAAAACTTTTGAGACCGTTTCCAGGTTAGAGCCAGTACTTGGTGTCAACAAATGAAGGTCGTGAGAAAGACTTCCTTCGGAATTCGAACCCGCAAGGCAAGGCACACACCCTGCCCACTACGCCAATGCGCCGAGTTGGCAATGAATATTTCATATTAATTTGTACTCTCAATTAATTCTTTATCTCGATTTTTCTTTTCGGTTAAAATTGCAATACTTTGCAGAAAATAATTTCAAACTTTGCCGAGACTGAAAATGCTCTGAAAATCGATGTACTTAAATCTCCAAATAAGTAATATTATTTGTTTCTACAAATGTATTCCTATGTTTACTACTCAGACTTAAGACTTATCAGACACTGTGTAAATAAACCATTGATATTGTTACCATGCAGGCGATGATCCACCAGTTGAAGCTACCACTGAATACACAACTGCTGAATATACTACAGCTTCTGCTACTGAACCCCCGGTAAGCCAACAATCAGAAAGTCGCAATAAGTACCTAGTTTGCACAACATTCTTGAGCGTTGACTTATTCCCAGGCATATCACTGTTTTAAATTTATCACGTGATTGTTAAGCCAATCATATTTATATATTTCTGAAAATGAGAACTAAGTCTGTGTTCAAGAAAGTTTTATTATCTTGGACATTCAAGTTTGATAGGTGATTACACCACACCTCCCGTTGGTTTTGGTCAATCTTCGAAATCTGCCCTACAACAATCATTGCAATTTAATCGTACAACATTCAACAAAGTGCGATAAAGCAGAAATAAAACTTACTATAACTGTTTTCATGTACTCTCAGAAAGTTGAAAATTGTATACGACCTAAGTAAAACACCTAGTACCGGTTTTAGGCAGGACCTGGTGTAATTCTATGTGTTCTCTATAAGCTGTAAACTTTTAAAACAAATACCCTAACATAAACAAACAAATGTTTCGAGAATGATAAATGTAATATTGGATTTGAGAAAATAATTTCTTGAGCACAACAAATCTCATTAATATCAGATCTATACCATTCTCGGTTATATCTGACAACGAACCGTAAAAGGTCACATTCAGTGACCTCGGATTTTCCCTTTTCAAAATATTTAGATAATTTTGGTAAACCAATCAAAATATTTGGTAAACCTATCAAAACAGTCCTTACAAACCGTATTCGTCAGCTTTCATTGATTTTTTTTTTTTTGTAATTTACTTTTATTTAAACTTTTAGTATACACAATCAAAATTCATATAACAAGAGTGATTTGAGATTATCAAATGTTATTTCTTATACACCATATCTTAATATATGATGAAATTTTGAAGAATTAAAAATAGTTTTTAAGAAGTAAGTAGGATAGTGTGGATGAAACGCGGGTTATTGAACAGGTATAAGAAAAAAAAGACGAGGTTTAATTAGAGGAAAGAATACTTTGCGTTCCCTGCATTAATGTGCTTAATTAGATTAGATGTTGATATTCATTATAAAATATAAATAATTTTAAAGTAAGGACTATTCTATTGGAAGTTTTGCCATTTTAGCTCATAATTGTCTAGTTTGTCATTGTTACATTATCCGATTGAATTTTACTTTCACGATTTGAAGGTAATGATTTGATTGGCTGATCGGGAAATTAGCTGAAGGCGTATTACTATAGTTCGTTGTCAGATCTTACCGTGCATGGTATAGATCTTGTTTTAATGAGATTGGAGCAACACTTTTTCTGAATACATCTATTTCTATGCATGAACATTTAAAATCTGGTATTGTTTGTATGACAATAATTTCTTCCGCAAATCTTTTTTATATCATTCAAAATTACATTACAGCGAATTTTCTTTTAAGCTATGCCAACTTCCTTTTCTCTCCCTCTCTTCATTTTTCTATATAAACCGACACATGTTATATATAACCTATGGCCAGCTAGAAAACCATTGTTGTATTACAGCACATAGTAACTGGGATCTAGGGAAATGGTCGTAATTAATAGACCGTGTAACTCGATACCTTTTCATTTTATTTGGAAAAAAATATATGATCCAACTAAACTAATTGTTTGTACCTTATTGCATATGTATAAATGCACACATAGTGTATGTCAAATGGCAGTTTAGTTTGCCGGTTGTGCACAGAAATAAGATTTAACTAGTGGACTTTAATTGAATTAGATATCTAGCTAGTACATGGTCCGTTAAATGATACGATAAGCTAAAAGAAAACTTGCCGAGTCAGTTATCGAGTTAAGATAATTAATAACCACTAACGATGGTTTCTTGGAAAAAATGTTTTTACATATGGCAAACTTTATTGAACGCTTCTGCTTGAGACGGGCCCGAGTAGTATAGTTTCTAGTTTTATTGTTTCTACAGTGCTGCCCAAAAGATGTTTACACTACTGCCGACCCTTCCGCTAAAACTACATTGTCCAAGTATTTGCAGGCAGTATACGCCGAGTATGATGCAGACTATGGAAACGGTAACGAAACATGTGTGCAGTGTTACGACGATTACGGGGAGGACACAACAAACAGTTCCTCTACAACGATATCTCCTTAAAATGCATGCTTTAGATCTATATGTTTGTAGAGTCATGCTGTATCATTTTGTAGGTTTGTGCCATAAACGTCTTGCTGTTTCAGCTTTAAGATTTCTTTCGAAAACGTCCTGCTGTTTCAGGTTGTAGGTTTTTGCCATAAACGTCTTGTATCATTTTGAAGGTTTTTGCCATAAACGTCTTGTATCAGTTTGAAGGTTTCTGCCATAAACCTCATGTTGTATCAGTATGTAGGTTTTTGCCATAAACGTCATGTTGTATCATTTTGTAGGTTTCTGCCATAAACCTCATGTTGTATCAGTATGTAGGTTTCTGCCATAAACGTCATGTTGTATCATTTTGTAGGTTTCTGCCGTAAACATCATGCTGTATCAGTTTGTAGGTTTCTTCCATAAACGTCATGCTGAATCAGTTTGTAAATTTCTTCCATAAATGTCATGCTGAATCTGCTTAAAGACTTCTTTCTTAAACGTCATGCTGAATCTGCTTAAAGAGTTCTGCCTAAACGGCTTCTTTATTAAGCTATAGATTTCCTTCTCAAACGCCATGATGTATCAGTAAGCTTGTATATGTCTGCCTTCAACGGCATCTGCGTCACCTTAAAGACTTCTTTCTTAAACATCATACTGATTCTGCTAAAAAGATTTTTCCCTACTCATCAACTTATAGATTTCCATAATTAAGCAATGGCTGAACCGACAATATAATAATCTAAAATCTCACTCTTTTCAGATGATACAGTTGTTGTATTTTTCAAATGTTAAAAAATAGTTTTTTATTGTATTTTTGTGAGACTTTATCAATCCCAAGATCAAACCCACATTTTATAAAATAGGTTGATCCCTTTTGTTTGGTGTGTGTATTGATGCGAATCATTTGTACTTGTATGGCTTAGTTTTTCTTAGAAAACTATTGACCACGCCATTAAAATTTCTGTTTAAAGGCTTTTGCCTTCATATTTTGCAACAGAAGTGTTCAGAATATGTTTGAATATATTTCACCACCATATTGTATAAGTTCTTTCTGTATATACATGTACTTATTTCCACACGCTTTTGTCAAGCATTTTGAGACCACCATCCCCATAAGTTAAGAGTACAGGTTTTCTACTAATTTTGTCTGATATTCTATCCCATAAAAAAAGTTAAAAGTTGTGGATTTAATGCATCAGATTATTTCATCCGTCGGGTTTTCCATTACAGTTAAAGGGTATGCATGTACCAATTTTGGGAGGGCAATCATTGTAATAACAGAAGATTTTCCAGTTAATGAGAGTTCATATTTTTTTAATATGTAGAGAAAATTACAAAAGTCTTCTAGTTTTGGTTCGAAAATGAGATTATGAATTTTGAGTTTTCCTTTTGTAAAACATATTTCAAACATTGCTCTATCAGCATTCCACCAAAATCGTTTTTCCACTATGAAATTGTTCATTTGAATCATTTTAGTTACCATGTTCTAAATACGACTGACTTTTTTCATGAAAAATCCGAAGTGTCAAGACCGGGATTCGAACCCTCACCGCTGTGAGTTCGAATCCCGGTCTTGGCACTTCGGATTTTTTTATGTGAGGAAGCCTTCCAGCTGGCTTGCGGTAGGTCGTGGTT
>JAULCC010111054.1:0-53893 GCA_032358795.1 Nuttallia obscurata
GTGAAAACTTAAAAAATCTTCTTCTCCAAGACAAGAGGCCAGATTTGAAATTAATTTTGCATAAATGTTCCTTGGATTATGCTCTAAAAAGACTGCTAAATTTTTTTTGATCAGTTAAGAAAGCCATGGCCTTCAGGGGTTAAGGCTGCCATATTCAGGTGAGCGCCTCCAGGGCCATCATGGCCCTCTTGTTTACATAGATTTTTGGATTTTCAAAGTGCAAGAGGGCGACACATGTGTACACCCATCCAGTATTTTACATGTATGATGCAAATTTGAGTTACTTATGTCATCAATGTTTTTCTTTTAATTGTAACACCAGTTTCACAAGTGCATTAATTGAATTGCTTCAATGCAAGTAGGTGCATTTGATTGTGTCAATACGAGCAAGTGCATTAATTGGATTGTGTCAATCTGCACAAGTACATTGATTGGATAATGTCAAGGCAAGCAAGTCATGAAATGGATTGGGCCAATGTTACAAAGTGCATTAATTGCATTGTGTCCATTTTTGCAAGGAGTGCCAGTTGTTTATGCGCCCAAAGGGCAACATATAGTAAAAATCATCTGTTTGTCCCCCACAATTTTTTATCAATAACTTGAGAACACTTGGGCCCAGGAACCTCGAACTTGGTAGGCAGGTAGGTCATGACCAGCATATTAAATCTTATTTTGTTCTGAGATTAGTAAGATAAAGGTCAAGGTCATTGTGACCTTGAGCTGAAAACCAGTTTCAAATCAATAACTAATTAATCCTGGGGGCCAGAGATCTCAAACTTGGTAGACAGGTAGGTCATGACCAGCAGATGAAGCTTACTTAATTTGAGGTCAGTCGGATAAACGTCAAGGTCATTGTGACCTTAAGCTGAAAATCAGTTTTCAATCAATAACTTATGAATGCTGGGGCCCAGGGACCTCAATCTTGGTAGACAGGTAGGTCATGACCAGCAAATGAACCCTACTTAATTTGTAGTCAGTGGAGCAAAGGTCATTGTAACCTTGAGCTGAAAAACTGTTTCCAATCAATAACTGAAGAACTCTTAAGCCCAAGAACCTCAAACTTGTTAGGAAGGTTAGTCATGACCAGCAAATGAATCCTATCGTTTTTGAGGTCAGTTGGTCAAAGATTACAGGTCTTGGTCACTTTTAGCTGAAAAAAAGGTCAGTATATCAAGGGATGAACTCTTGGGCCAAGAAACTTCATGCTTGGCAGGTTGGTTGAACTTAAGGCCGTTATGTCCAACAAGACCTTTCAGTGGGCATTTGTCATGTTCTTTTGACACAGACTGTTTCTGATATTTTTTCAGATCACAGTATATCTAAAGGCAACTGGGAGTTATGTTGCTATGAGTGAAATAGAGATATTTGTACGAGAGGATCCAGGTGAGGTTACCCAAACACCATACAGCAATGAAAATGGAACAGCATATCTTGTACCTGAAACTCCTGGGGAGACCTTTGAATTTGATAAGGTTTGTTATTTACATAAAAACCTATGTTTTAAAAGACTCTCTTTGTGTTTGTTGTTTTTCATGAAATATACTTTGATTTCCTGTTAAACTCATGCTTTTGTTAAATAGTTTTTGCTGTAATTTAAATGTTGACTTTGCCGTCTTCCTTTGAGTTTAGGGTAAAAATAAGGATAGTAGAAAAGTCTCAGTGTCTGTACTGTAATGCCAAAATATATAGCATCCTCTTATGTACAGAGGTATCGTTGTCCTGTTATCTTGTGGATGTCATTCAGAATATGTTTCCTGAAGTCTTCTGAACAAACTTGATACATGTAAAATAAACCTTCATATATATCTTAAATATTATAGTTATTATTAATTATTAAGTGAAGTTGGATTTTTATTTTCATTTTTCAAAAATATCTGTAGTTATTTGCTGAAAAGTTTGTACATCTATATTCATCTTTCAATCTAAAAGTAGTACAAAAGATTAAGCTGCATATTGAATCTTAAATTAAAAAACAACAACACATAATTGATATTGTTGTTACCTTTAGTGTTTGCATGCAATCATCAGCATATTTTTATATCAATTTCATACCAGATCTCAACTTACCACTACCACATTTACTTTATAGCTTGACATTTTTGGTGGAGCTTCGCTGAATCTAGATGGTGCTGGTGTCAGCCTGATTGCCCATGAAATAGAAGGAGATGATTCTAGCCTTTTCAAACTTAAATCACGACAGTCATACAGTAACACTCAAAGCCGTGTGCTGCAGACCTTCGGTATTCTGTCACAGAGAGAGTCCAGTGTCACTCTACCTTCTGAGCTAGACTGTCGCGGTATTGACATGTATCTGAAAGGTTACCTGCATCAAATGGAGAACGTTACAATTAATGCTAGGTGTAATATGACAATAGACCATCATGTTGTCACAGAGAACGTAATCCAAGAACTTGACATAAAGACTTTTGGAGCAGTGACTGTTTTCACAGAGGATGAGGCTCTGACAACACTTAAAGGGACAACACTTGCAATCAGAAGTGGAGCAAGGGTGAGCTTAATCTGCCATTATTTCTTGTTTTTTTTATTTTCTGTGTCACTTTATGCCATTTAGGCTATTGGTCGTCTCAGAGAGATGGAAGTGGATACAGAGAACTCTTCTGTAGAACTCTCTTTGGGTTTTTTAAGTACTCTGTGTAAAGCAATGCTATATGGAGGTCTGAACTCTTGGTGGATTCTTTATCCTGACAATAGTGAATCAGTTGTAATCCTAACCCCAAATCCTTAGTGTCAAGGAGAGAAAGCCATTGCTACCAATTTTAATATTCAACTATTTGACCGCCATCTGATCAAAATTGATGTGTTTGAATGATAGCACCCATTTACCAAATCACTGAAGTAAACAATGCTTTTTAGCCATTGCATTTCTTAAGGCCCACTTGTAACACACCTTGATCCCAAATTTGTAACTTTCTTTTGTTTCAAACTGAACCTTTATCATATATTGAAAACCAAAGATTGAAATAAGTTGCATTGCAAAATTGTGAGAAGCCTTAATTTTTGTCATACATAAAAACAGACATTTGATATTCAATATTTTTATTCAATTTCAGTATAATATATAATAAAATTTGAATATCTGAACAATCTCATTTCCATCTGTTCTTTTTCGATTTTATATTGAACTCTACATTAATTCGATATTTTTATTTCCAGCTCACCGGGAATGATCTTAAACTTGACTACTACAACATAACAATAGAGCCGTATGGGTTGTTGCTTGTTTCGGAAGGATGCCCATATAAACACCAACATGAAGGTAAATTGTACAAAAAGTACCATAAATACTCGCATATAAGTCTTTCATCTTTAGAATTTAAATCCAAAACATATTTTTGACTTAAAACCAAGTATGCTCAAATGTTACATAAACATACTAAACTTATAGGAGGATCAATATCCAAACCTATATAAAGATAGGGTTTGAACTTTACCTCAACAAATGGCTTGAATAGACTGATGAAGGTGTATATACCTCACTTTCTTATATGCTTTTCCGTGAATTATAGGGATTTCTCAGTGAATTATAACCTTATAATCTACCGGTGAAATTATAATTTATAATTTCACTCATCCGGTTTGCTGTAACCCTTTTCGTAAGGTAGCCCTGTGCTACGCGTTAAGACGCTGGGTTGCAGACAGTGATAACGTCATAACTGACATCGAAAACTTGACGTCATTTCGCGCCAAAATATGTTCAGTACCGTCATATCTGGCACTAAATTACCTTTAAAATCTTTATAACCATATAAGAAATAGAATAATTGTATTTTTTTCAGTGTAAGATAAGAATTCATTTCATCTCGTGGAAAGCAAAGGCCAAATTTTCACTCCTGGCTTCGCCAGTTGTGAAAATATAGCCTTTGCTTTCCACTCGATGAAATAAATTCCTATCCTTCACTGAAAAATACAATTATCCTCTATGTAATTAATTACATCATGGTCAGGAGAAGGATGCTATTCAGAAGTTAAAAAAAATAATTCAAACTTGCTAAACACTGCAAGTAAGTAATAAAGTCGTAGCAGTGTAGGACTTGCAATCTTAGGTCGACCATTTGATTCCCACCAGACATCAAGTCATTCCAACCGTTCTTAATTTTTGAGAGTATTCATTAAGGTTTTAACTGAAGAATGCACTTTTTTAACCAGAATTGATTTTGAAGAATTAATCACAGATGAATTTTTGAATGAAATTAGTTTTAGTTATCTATTTTCATTTTTAACATCTCTGAATTAACATTTTTAGCTGAACATGTCATCATAGTATGTGTTTCTAAAATACATTTTCCTTTCAATACCAATTGTTAAAAAACTTTTTTGCTCCCCTTGCCAGGTATTGGAGCTGGTATTGCTCATATTAAAGGCAGTTCAGGGGGTGGCTTTGGTGGTAATGGAGGTCAAGGACAAGGTCAGAATGTGGCAGGTGGGAGTCATGGCTCATTCTTATTTCCAACTGGATTTGGTAAAAATGGTGGCCACAAGATATTCCCACACCGCAGTGGTATTGGTGGTGGTCGTGTATACCTCAAGGTTGGACACACTCTGACAGTGGATGGGTTTCTCAAGGCTAAAGGGGGTAGATGGCGTTCTGTGGCAGCTGGTGGTGGCAGCGGTGGGGCTATACACATCGAGACGTATACTATAGACGGCAGTGGCTATGTTGATGCCTCAGGTGGGGATGGGTATGGTGGAAGTCATGCTGGACACGGGGGTGGAGGAGGTGGTGGTCGTGTGGCTCTATACTACAAGTACAACTTCTTTGTGGGTAAGTATAGCAAAGCTCTGTATTTCTTCAACGTTTTAATGTTTATCTAAATAAGTTCTCCCCTGTATTTAATAACTCAACCTCTGTTTTACTTCAGCGCAATGTTTTAAACATGTCCAACATTGCACATCCAAATCAAAGGCCATACATTATAACATCTTGAGCAATGGCTACAAAACTTTCATAAGCATCGACTCATTCTCCTCCTCAGAAATATATGCCTGCCTGTGATTGACTGAAGTAAATCACATGATGAATATGAACCAATGAAATGCAAGAAACATTGATAACCTCAGACCCTAATGTAGGGACCTGTTACCTAGAAACAATGTCAGGGTCACAAATAGCTTGAAATAATAAAAGAAAACATTGTAGTCTCAGTAGAATGGCCTTTTCTAGACCAGTTAGTTTGTTTCTTGTAAATTGGATTTACTTCACTTTCTGCTATCAAGGGCTAATGGAAATCTGCAAGAAAAGGAAGTGGATACAGGAATATTTTTCTGTAGAACTCTCTGGGTTTTTTTACATGCCCAGTGTATAGCACTTGTATGCAGAGATAGGGGTGGGGGCTAAACCCTGGCCAGTAGACCATGCATGTTGAACTACTTATAGAATTTTTTAAATATTTACGTAGAATTGCTATTTACATGACTGACAGAAACATTTATATTAACTCTTTCCAGGTGACTTCATTAACTATGGGGGCAGTGGAGGGGCTAATGCTGAGCCCGGTGGCCCGGGTACAGTGTATCTTCATAAACTACCAGAGCTCGTAAATGGCACTGTACCATCAGATTTCAAGGAAAACCGTACACTCTACCTCAACAACTATGACAAGAAGCCCATCAACCCATACAGGAATCTCACAGACACTTACCCCAGCTATCCATCGGCTAGTGGGGTGGCTTGGGTGTGGCCGGACAGCTACCCACCTGGTGTGATAGTAGGAGACCCTAATATAGATACCAGCATGGAGATAAAACTTGACTATCTAAAGGTACTTTTAGGACTGCCTTATTGCCAAAACTAGCTTCAGAGTATTTATATCATTCAATTTCTATTCGTTGCAGTAATGTGATCTAGCAAATACACATTATGTTACAATGGCAGGTAGGTGTGGCTATATGTTGGTATATATGTTCACCACTTGAAAAATCCAAAGTGCCCAGACCGGGATTCAAACCCATAGTGGTGAAGGTCTGAGAGATTGCAAGTAAGTGACAATAACCAATCGGCCATGGAGGCCCTCATGTTACTCAACAGAAGTAAAATAAAGTGAAAATGTTTTCTTTGGAAATAGTTTTACAATGTTGTTGAGGAAAAAGTGTTGCATGCAAAAGTGCTATTGTAAAGAGTTTGTACAGTGATTTAATTATGTACCTGGTATTGAATTGGGTATGAAAGATGAAGAAACATCATAAAGGCACTTTAGTGTCATTTTGATAAATTTATGTTTTATAAAATAGAAAAAAAATAACAAAACTTGAATATGTATTTTAAGCATTAGATTATTGTCATATTTGATTATATTTCAGCTGTATAGAAAAGCTCAACTGGCCATGGTGAGGCCCATATACAACGAGAAAATTTCTTTAATTGCTAATTACACAGAAGGGGACCGTAGTGGACATCTACACATCGGATACAATCAAACACTTTTCATTGGTAAGATTAAAACTAAAGGTTATATTACATTTACATTCTTAACTTTTCATTCTGGAGCATAGATTTTTTGAGAACCCCTTGATAGGTCCAGCTACTCATGAAGTCCTGGCCATTTTTCCTCTTTTGTCAATTAAATTTTGATTTAGTTAATTGAACACAGAAAACCTTAGCACCTGGTCAGGCCTGAGCAAATAGTTGGTTCTGCCCTCGTGTTTTCAGTACTAATTGACTTGAATCAGAGGAGCTGTGAAAGAAGGTGGAGATGTAAAAAATTCCTCTGACCTGATTTCAGTGTCTTCCAAATAATCTGAAGACACCTGCAGTTGTTTACCTAATTGATCAAACATTTATTGATTGCATATGAAGCAGAATATGTTCATCAAATTATTAAAGCAGCTTAGCCTTTTTTTTTTCCTTTCTTAATTATAGTTTGAAGTAATCTTACACAGTGAGTGTTTTTACCAACAACTTTAGTTATTAAGTGTTCAGTTTGTACAAAAAAGATAAGTGTATACTTCTCATGTAGCTTTTGAATGAACGAGGTGTAACACTATAAATTTACATGCAATGTTCACAATGGTATCAATTTGTTCACAATATCTACTTTAATTCCATTGGCCGATGAAAATTGAACTGTCAATAATTTACACTGATAACTATTATAAATTCCTTACAATAAGGGCAATATCATCTTATTGGTAATTCTTGAATTTTACATAACTTGAAATAGACTTCTACTGTACAAAAGTTTCTTGTCCTAGGTCTTTTGGTTACAAATGCATATTTAAAAGTGTTTATCTAGATTTACTTAACTTTCTTACAATCTTTTTTTCTGGTAAAATCATCTATTGTTCATTTGGTATAGTTTTTTTGCTGTACTACAGGTACTGGACGACTTCCTATGGACTTGACTGTATACCATGGCAGTACAACAACATTGCAAGGAGAACTTAGAGTGGCTGGAGTCACTGTTACAGTGGAAGGTATTATTGGCAATGTGGAGAACATGACCATTGTTGATGGAGGTATGTTACTTTCTCTCATTTAGGCTGTTGTTGATCTTCTTCTTTTTATGTTTTTCTTTTTATACTCATGTGGTTTTTTTCTTATCTTCTTCTTACAAATATTTTCTACAAATATTTTACTTGAATCTTCTTCTACATCTTCCTCCTCTTGCAATAATTTTCTTACAATTACGATGTCTTCTTGTTCTATTCTGATAAATCCTCTTGTTTTTCTCTTATAAACTGCTTCTTCATCTTCTTTTTCTAATCTTCTACTTCTTTTCGTTTTCTCATGCTCTGTATCTAATTATGTTTTTCTGCATTTACTTATCAACTTCTACAATCACTTTTGTACAGGTACGCTGAAGATAAACTACATGATGGACCTGGACTATCAGCGTAAGGATGAGATCAAGTTTACAGCATTCAGTATCAGGAACAAAGGTACCATGCAGATGAACAATGAGGAGTTTGCCCATAGGATGATTGGAACAGTCATGCAGGTAGGGTCTACATCTGTCTTACTCTCAAATGAATGCAATCTTTTCCAACTTTATCACTGTCATAAACGCAATAAATCTTTCTGTCATAATTGAAATAAATTTAACTCATAATATCAACCTTTTCTTGTAATAAAAACAAGTACAGTTCATTTTACTGTCATATATGCAACATCTAAATATCATTAAAATGATGTTTCTTACTGTGAAAAATTTAATGTATTTTGCTGTCATAAAAACAAAAATTATACTGTCATAACCACCTTTTTACTGTCAAAGCAAATATTTGTGTATTACTGTCATGTAAACAACATCATACTGTCATAAAATACAATTTTTCTTACTGTCACATAAACAACCCTTTTTATTTCAAGTATATAATGTATTTTACTGTAAAATACTATTTTACTTTTTTAAACGCCATATTAATATTGTTATTGTCATGAGTACAACATATTTTACTGTCATGAATACAACCTTCTTACTGACATAAATATAACATGTCATGAATACAACCTTCTTACTGACATAAATATAACATGTCTTACTCCACCTTTTTCTATGGTCATAAATGCTATCTATATTACTGACATATGTACATTAATTCTTATTGACATAAGTACACTGTAAAATTTATTGCCACAATTACTGTCATAAAACCAATTTATTGTGCTGTCATAAATTTCAAGGTTTTTTTACTGTCATAAATACAATTTATTTGACTGTCATATATACAATTTATCTTACTGTCATAAATTTCAAGATTTTTTTACTGTCATATATACAATTTATTTTGATGTCATACATGTAATTTATCATTCTGTCATAAATTTCAAGATTTTTTTACTGTCATATCTACAATTTGTTTCACCATCTGTGGTTCTCATTTCAGAACTAACCTATGTTTACTCTATTAAGTCAATTTACACTCGTATTTATTGTGATAACCTACCTTCCACAACCTTGAATTTAATAGGTAAAATAGGAAGAACTCATTTTTTCTTCAAAATTTATGATCCCACTTGTTTTGGCGCAAGGCCTTTTTCAATAAGAATAAATATCTGAAATGATATGACTCTCTGTATTGCTCCTAATGAGATGAAATTATTTTGTCCCTCAGGTGTACCCCGGTGGAACATTTACAGCCAAGAACCTGCAAGTGGAAGTTGACACACTCCTTGTAGATGTTATGGGAACATTTAATTCTGATGGTCTTGGCTACTGTAATATGGGTAAGACTATCCACTTGAAAGATTTAAAAAGTATTTACAAATATAAAACAAAGTAACCGTTTACTTTTTTGCTAATGCCAATGAGAATTATTTGTTTCAGATAAGCCAGATAAGCCAGTACAATAGGCTGAGATGAGTTGATGATATAAAAGTACATGATAGGTGTCTGATCTTAGAGAATCAGATGCATATTATTTAACCCTTAGCCTGCTGAAAAAATTGTTGTAAGCTTAAACTGTCATCTGCTTGGATCTTAGAGTTCATTGGTTTTGTCTAATATTTGGAGAAACAGTTGACCGAGTGTCAAACAGCTTGGATCCGAATTAGATGCTGAGTTATTTAGCGTCTGATCTGGATCCAAGCTGTTTGCAAATTCTGTCACAGTCGCTTTCAGCAGGCTAAGGGTTAACAGTGTTGCAATTTCTCTTGTCTGTTTATGCTGGTAATAGTTATACCAACCTAAAATAGTGTACATTATCACATTACCTAGGTCTTGGAGTGATATTACAAGCCTTCTATATTTTTTCGATATATCACTTGTTATGACATACATTGAAAGACAGTGATGTAAATTTTATAGACATTGACATCATAAGAAATGACTAGTTCCCACAGTTTATTGAATTTGAAGTAAATTCCTCATTTAACCAACATTGATTTTTGTGTAGGTTTCAAATCAGTTAAATTGCCACTTATTTCTAAGAACAAGTTTGTTTCAAATGCAATATATGAAATTGTTAGTAAACTTCTTTTTCTTGTTCATTGACCAAATAACACTTTGTTTATATCAAAGCACTATAATACTAAGGATTCAGATAATGGTAATTCTGCTTAATACACTTGTTTCTAGAACAATTTGATAAATAGAATCTTACATTCGTTGTCATGGTATATTGAAAATATACAACTTGTTAGAAACTAGACAAAACTCATTCTTTTTTACAGTTTCTGACAACTCGTTTTATATTTTCAATATACCATGACCTCTCATGTGATATCCTTTATGTATTTATGTTCTGGCAGTGTCAGTTATTATTATTATTGTTAACCTTTGACCTTTATGACCTCATCAGAAGGACCAGGGAAAGGTTATAGTTACAGTGGTTCAACATATGGCACAGGAGGCAGCCATGGAGGGGAGGCTGGTTGTGAGGACTCCTCCCACAAAGCACCAGCAGCCTATGGCAATACCATTGCCCCTGATAGATTTGGTAGTGCAGGCGGGGATTCTATAAATAGCAAAGGTCAGTGGAACTTATTGGAACATTTTGTAGTTACTGTACTCAAAGAAAATGTTTTCAATGAACAAGCCCAGGACTTGGTTCCTTTTAAAAATGACATGCCTTGATTTAAAATGAACAGACCTCATTTTTTTCTTAACAATAAAAGTTTGTTGTAATATTCATGCATGTTTTGAAAAAGGTTAATACACAAATTGTTTTGATAAACATCCTAATATGTTAAAGGCTATTGATGAAAATTTCTTTTAAGTCTTTGGAATGGAAATCATTCATCCTATTGTAGTGGATAGTTGAGCTCACTTGAGTTGTAAAGACTGGCTCATGACTCTTTACTGGTAAATTGAGACAGGCCAAGGTATGAATCTGAGAAGCCCTTTCCAAATTTTCAAACTCTGAGTTATGTCTACATCAGTGTGGACCAGTATGTGCAGTTGTTTGTGTGTTACTGTTTTTCTATAGTTCCAGGGTCCATCTATTATTAATCATTGTAGTGTAGGAAATATCAATAGTCTTAACCCTTTACTCCATGAATACGACTTGTCAGGTGCATCAAGTTTAGATCCAGACCAACCTGCACATCCATGCAGTCTTATCAGGATCTTCACTGTTCACTTCTTAGACAGTTAAACCTGAAAAGACTGCACAAGTGGATCTACACTGGTCACACGTGACAAAAGTCGTATCCATGTAGTACATTATTGTACACAATAAGTACATTATTGGAAGTTTTATTGTCAGATAAGAAACCAGTCAAAATTTAACTCAGCAAAATCATGTACAGCAATTCCTGTGTATCTGTCGATTATGCATGTTTTTGTTTGTTAATCTTGTCAGTCTCTTGTGGACAAGACAAGGTGTACTAGAATTGCAAAGTTTAGGAAAATTGCCGCTAATTCTTTTCACAGGTGGATGTGGAGGAGGCTTACTAACATTGCGAGCTGCAAAGTTACTAAAGGTTGATGGAACTCTGAGTGCCAATGGAGAGGACGGAAGCTCTACCTCCGGGGGAGGGGCTGGAGGCAGCATATATATTATAGCTGAGGAGTACGATGGAACAGGGACTGTTGAGGTAAAATTAAGCAAAAAAGGTTCTGTATCACATTTTCAAGTGAGAATGTTTTCCTTTCATATATGTCTAGCCACCAGGAAGGAGCAAAAGCAAGATTAAGGTGTTACTTTTCTGGTGATGGTGGTGGCGTCAAACATTTGCATTTATCTTCTTTCTTTTTTTTTCTCAATAAGTGGTTGTCCTAGGATTTTCAAATTTAGACTGAAAATGCATCTAATTCTCATCTACATGATTTTTACTAAATATGCTGGTTGTGATCATATTTTTGAACGAAATCATGATTTTTGATGTTATTTTGGTGGATTTTGAAAATTTGTCATAGCATATTCATTTTTTGGTACATTGATTTAAATTGTATTCACACATGATTTATGCTGATTGTGGCGATTTGTTTTGGCTTAAATATGATTCTAGATATTTTTGTTGGAATTGATTTGTGTTTAGCTCCAATATAAAGTTTGCCTTTCTACATGATTTATGCTGAATATTCTTATTGTGACCTTTTCTTGGGATAAAAACAGGATTTTAGATGCCTTTTAATGAATTTTGAGAAGTATTCACAGCACAATTATCTTTTGTTAGAATGATTTCAAAATGTGTATAAAAAATCAAGGTCAGTTAGTATAAGACTGGAAAGAACACCTATTGAAATTTCAATATCTTTATCAGGTAAAAGGTGGAGGCGGTCGTAATGGTGGTGCTGGAGGAAGAATCAGTGCTGTGTATAACTACACCAACTTTGAGGGGGTCTACAGCTCAGATGGTGGTGCCAACAGCGGAGGAGAGAACGGTGCTGCTGGAACAGTGTTCACCAAGAATAGGGCTGTTGGAGGGCAGAAAAAACTCCAAATCTACAACAAGAAGGGAGATGGAGTAAGTACAGTTTGTTATTCATTTTCAGTAACTAGGGATTTGCCAACTGATGTTAGGTGATGTGATTTAGATTTTTGGCTGTATGTAGTTACTTCTAAGCAGTGACATCTCTTTGCATTCAGTCTCCTATAGCTCATCCTCCATTATAAGTTATTTTAGTCATTGGAATGGTATTATCACTTGTTTCTCACCACTATTTCAATATGGAAGTCTGTAAATTACTTGTTTAGACACTGGTTATATAATAAACATATAATGCTTTTATAGGATCATAAAAGAACAGCCATAAATTATGCTCTACTGAATACATAACGTTAAAAAAATCTCTCGGAATAAGCAGTTATATAATTAAATTCTAAACTATCCTAAATATATGCTGCAAGTGGTCTTGATCTACCATCAGCAGTTCTTTTCTTGCTTATTTCTGGTTTTTCTTCAAGCCTCCTCCCAAAATAGTTTATTCATAGATTTCTAAACCAGTATTATATAAGTGAACCCACCCTACCCCAATAAGGCCACCTGAGCCTACCAAAAAAAATTGTATCCATGATGAGGTCCATCATACTCAACTGCAGTTAACAGTTAGCAGATAAGCATCCCTAAACTGCAGTATTTATTCTGCTAGAGATGAAATGCCTTAGTTTGGATAGTTATGTGGCCAGTCCTTATCAGGACCCATTGTGTGATGTTGATTAGATTATGTTCGATACCTCAATTAAACAAAAGGCAGCACAGCATGCAAAAATACCCCCGTTCAAAACTTTTTAATCCTTCCAGACCTGATTGATTGTTTTCTATGGTCTTATCTGGATCTTCATTATTTGTAAATCATTTTATTTAATTCTTTCCATTATTGCAAGTTCGATTTACAGGAGTTTTTACACGGGAAGTATTTACATATGTATCTTGACCTCTCATTAGAATCGCCGAACCAGAATCAGCATTCCTGAGGACAAGACTGAAGACCATGACATTGATGTTCTTGACCTTGGCACTTACGCCTCCGTGGGTTTGCTTGCAACAGACAATGAAGGAAATCCAGTAGAAGGAGGAAGACGAAACCTGTATCTTCAGGTTGGTCTTTGAAGTTTTCTTAGAATAGCGTTTCACAGGGTCCAAGGTTATAAGACTTTCTTTAGAATTAACTCATTCTAATGGTAAACATGTCATGCATTTCATTGGTTGAAATTAATCATGTGATTTATTTCAGACAATCGCAGACATATATTAATGAGAATGAGTCCATTCTATATAGTGTTTTATATCCTATGGCAGGTTTAACTGCAAGAGGTCATGAGGTATATCATGTCTTTAACTGCACCATCTGATTGGCCGGTATTTATAAACTGTTCATTTTTAATTAGTTTTAAGCCAAACTTCTTTAGTTTGATATTAGAGGAAAAATTTTAAGATTATCTTAAAAATTCAAGTTTTTGATTACGAAACTTATTATGAGGTTAGTCATATCTGAGAATGCTGATTTTTGAATACAGAAATGTCCAAATTTACCTAAAACTTCTGTCTGACATTAACTTGGTATTATCTTGTATCTATAACAGCTGGTCCAAGGAGATTTCACGGCTACCATTTACATAGAACAAGGCATGTGGCTCAACATCGACTTTAAAGATTCTGCCGTTCTGTCATTCAATGTTGCTGTGTATGAGGTATGTGTTAAAAGGTGATTGCAGGTTTGAGCCTTGAAGGGAGGGCCTTTCTCCTGACCTTCATTAGACACCAAGTACTGGTTCTGCTTAAGATTAAAACTATATTATTTTCTTGGAAGGCATTTTTGCAATCACTTTAGTTATTGTTATGGTCTTGTTATGAAGAGGTAATTAACTAGTGATACTGTTTTATAGTTGCTTGAAAAAGATTTCTGGATTTGTTTTTGGGTTGTTATTTTTTCTCAATTTTATGCAAAATTTTTGTTAGCTCATTTGTAACTTATAAATCAGTGCTGAAGAAGACATTCTCTGTCTTCACTTGATTATTTCTTTCTTTAGGATGGCCAAGTGAACTTACCAGGAACTACCTATCTGAAAGATGTTACAGTCTACGACTATGGAGGATTGATCACAGGCCTTGATACGTTTGAGATCTCACGAGGTGGTGCCGTGAGAGTTTATCCCCCTTCTATCACATCTCAGTTCTACAAGCCCATCGTTTACAACATGAGTTCAATCTTTGTCCTGGATGGTGGAGTGTTTCACTATTATGGTACTGCCGCGGCTGGGGACGTTTTGGAGATAAATCTGTCCCAGGAACTGACCATCCGAGGTGGTGGACAGATGAATGTCAACCATCTCAAATTGACAGGTAAACAAGATCCTCAGTTTTACTTTACAGATATGGGGTAAAATTTTCCTGAGATTTTATTGCTATCATAGAATAATGTCTTCCCTGACATTTCTACTATAGGGTTACCGTTTACTCCATGGATAAGACTTTGGTCATATTCGACCAGTGTTGATCCAGACCAGCCATCTGGACCATGCAGTCTGCTCAGGATCTACGCTGTTTGATTCTGGAACAGAAATTACCTTATTAATCTGAAAGGGAATAGTGTAGATCCTGTTCAGATTGCATGGATGTGCAGTGTAGGCTTGTCTGGATCTATACTGGGCGCACATGTCAAAAGTCATATCCATGGACTAAAGGTAAAACCCTGCAGTAATTTTGTCTATTTATAATGGTATATGAGCTTGTTAATGGTCATTAATGATCTAAAACAAAACATTAGCAATTGAGATATTTTTGCTGGACAAATACTTACTAGTAAAACTTTAAATGTTGTGCACATTAAGTAAGGATATATACATACTTTGATGTTCAGACTATCCATACACATGATACAAAACAGTATCTTCGTAGCTACAAAAATTAATTTCTACAACAATCACTACCATCGTTATAAAATTATATCCTTCAATTTTTAAAGCCTCAGAAACATTATATTATGTATTGATTGTAAAGCAAACTTGTGCAAAATATATACTTCAGTAACTTTGTGTGTTTATTAGATTACTTGAAAGGGAAAAGGGGTGGGGTGTTTAGACATTTTCTACACTTAATGTCATTATTGCAGAGGAAGAATAATATGAACAAATAACCAAAATAAATTAAACAAAATCTTATTTTGAATTGAACTATAGCTGCTAACATCACGGTAGAGTCAGATGGAATTCTCAGTGCTTCAAAGAGAGGCCATGCCCCTGGATTTGGAAAAGGCCCGGGTATCTCCCATGCATCAGGCAGTTCTGGTGGCACACATGGTGCTCTAGGTGGCGCTGGTAGCCAGATAAACTACACAAGTGTAGCATATGACAGCTTACATTATCCCCGAGAGTATGGCAGTGGTGGGGGTAACCATAGTGTTGTGACAACTGGTTATGGCGGAGGAGTATTGGAGCTGTTTGCCTATGAAAACGTTGAGGTGGACGGTGCATTAATGGCGGACGGAGAAGATGCAACTGTCCAGGGCACAGGGGGAGGTTCAGGAGGAGCCATCTTGATTGTAGCAGACAAAATCGCAGGTATTTTATTGTTCAATTTGATATTAATCATCTTCAACCTGTTACAAGTAAGCTATAAGACATTCACATGTAAGCAGTATGAAAGCATAGTTTTGTCCCATTTCTGCCCATGGAAGTTAGGGGTTTTGCCTATGTAAGATATTTTTATCTTTTATGTCATGTGATTCATAGTAGAAGTTATGAGGTATTGCATAAAGATCTATAAAGAAGATACTTAATATGAATAAATAAGTTATTGTTAATGGGAGAAAATAATCCATTAATTGTTTCTTCATGTAGGATAGGAATGCCCAACCCTTGGGATCAGAAATGTTTGCAGGGACATGGCTTGTCGAATCCCTGCATAGATTTCTGATTATGATGATGGGATATTCCTATCCTACTTGAATACTCATGGTGGATTCCTACATTCTTCCACTGTTTTAACAATGCAGAAACACTGCTAGTAAATCACATAAGTTTTTCTGATGCTTGTTTCTTAGGCAAATAACAAACCATTACAGAGTGGTTATTCAGATATAATAAATTTAAGAAGGTGTATATAAAAAGACAGTTAAATATAAATGAATTCCAGTAAAGTCATGGTTTCTTAAAGTTGAATTTCATATTATGCCATGTGCTGAATTTCTTATTTCAAAATCTTATGTCATAATGCAGCATGAACATTTTTCTTGTTTTTGATCACATTAATTTGGACTGTAGGCTGTTTGCCAAAAATGTTTGAACTTGCTGGTTGATTAGTGAAAGTGTTGATGAAAGAATATACATGACTTGTTTTTTTTGTGTCTGTAGGTACTGGCTTGATATCTGTTATTGGTGGATCTACAGCCTGTGTGCCCTATTGTCACAGCTGTGACTCCACTACCCGCAAGTGTTACAGGTGTTACTCTGGCTATTCCCTGGTGAAGAACGTTTGTGTGACCTCATCATACACCACTTTTGTAAGTATATAAATAAAGCTTCAAGTTGCTTTTCTTTCAAAACAGGGAGCCAGTATCAAAGGATTTGAAGACAGTGTAGACCAGATTAGATGGATGCTACGTGAGCTTTTTTATCAGAGTTTGCACTGTTTGCCAGCGGAATGTATTTTTTTCGCAATAAATTTCTAGAAAAAATATATAATAGACTATATGTAATTTAAGTACGCAATAAAATATAGCACTCTAAAGGTTATTTAAGGCATTGCATTGGGGCTTTTTGGCCTGAAGTTTAAAATCGCTGAGGGCATTTTGGCCTGAAGTTTAAAGTCGCTGAGGTTTCTTTTTCCAAATCAATGTGAAACAAAAACTTTAAAAAAATCACATAACTCAGTCTGATTCCTTATCACTGGTCTCTGGCGGGTGATAAGGTCTTGTGTCAGCCAGGTGACCAGTCAAACTCTGAGAATTTACTATGACTGGTAATATTATATTGAATCATGATATGTTTCAATGTCGACATGCTTTAAGATACATAGCCCTCAGATGTAGCTTATTTTAGTTCACTAAAAATGGCTTCAATTCTGTTCTTGTAGGTTGCTGGTGGTGGAGGGGGTGGTGGAAGGATTGGACTTCATGCAACAAAGTCATACTCCTACAGAATAACGTACAAAACATATGGCGGGAAATCGCCAAGTGAAAGTGGTGGATCTGGAACTGTTTACATCTCTGCTCCAGCTGTAGGTGGCTCCACACCTGAGTCAACCTTGATTATCGATAACGACAATTCAGTACCAAACAATATCTACATTGAGAACAAGCTGAAGGACAGTTGCCGGACCTACATCATAACCTCGGACACCGATACTGCCAGTAGCATGACCTTTGACCATGTTTACATCAATGGATACGGTCATCTGGCTCTAATGAAGATAACTAGCAACATCGTTGACATGACCATTATCTATCTCCATGGTGATCTGTCTGGTATGATGCATAGCTCTAAGGACCAGGAAGTGAAAATTGTAAATAGTGACAGCCCAATACCTGCCTCATTTAGAGTATATGACACAGCTGCTGTCCAGTTACCTGCAGGTTTGTATTAGATGTTTTCACCCATAGCTAAGGTCAGATCATTTGCATGTGATTATAAATTCACTCATCCAAAGCTACTGTCAGGTTTCGTGCAGATGAGTATTATTTACCCCTCACCCTTAGCTACTGTCAAGATACTGTATATTAGTACTTTTAGCCAATTTATAGCTACCTACTACCACGGGTTTCCTGCAAGTGAGTATTTAAGCCTTATAATCATAGTTACTGTAAGACTATCAGCAGGTGAGCAATTATTTAACCCACCCTTAGCTACTGTCAAGATACCTGCATGTTAGTATTTTTTTAGCCCACCCATACCCACTGCCCAGTAGTCTGCAGATGAGTATTGATTTAGCCCACCCATAGCTACTGTCCAGTTTCCTGCAAGTGAGTATGAATTATGTCGACCTATAGCTACTATCTGGTTACCTACAGAGATGATTAATGATTACCCCCACCTATAGCTACCATCCAGTTACTAGCAGAAGAGAAATAAAGACATCACCACTGTTCTGTCCATGTACCCCTGATTCCAGTATCCTTATCTTGCCTGTTACTTTTGATTACATGAGTAAAATTACCATACATAATTCCTTATGTATATTCCTTATGTATTTGAAATTTTCTAATTACAGAGTTGTACTTCAAGGATCTCAAATACACTGACATTTACATTGATGGAGAGATAAAAGGAGTGAAGAACCTCACCCTAGGACAGGGTGTCAATTTTGTCATTGGAGAAAATGTAAACAAAATAATTCTATCTTTCTATTTTCTTGATATGCTGTTCCTATAGCAAATTATATGTCTCAACTTAGAATATCGTGGAAGACTTTAGTTATTGTAATTTAAACCTTATAGTGTATATGCTGTTTAGTTATCATATGCAAACATAAAAAACATTATAGGTAAAGCAAAAGTCATGGATATTTTTAAACTATAATTATAAATATTCATAGTAACAAAAAAATTTTTGGAGATGGCTGGCTGCTGTGTTTAATCAAATTAAAAACCAAATTTAGATATTTATCATGCAGATATGATTTTGGGCACCAGAATTGAAAGTTATCATTTTAATGAGCAAATTATATGTTATTTTGCATTGCACAAAAGATAAAAATCTCAATCATCTTATACATAGTAAACAAAGTCAATTAATTTATATTTCATCTTAGTTGTAGTATAAGTCAATGCATTTTCACAAAATTATTTTATATTAAGTAAAGATATATTAAAAATGGTCATTTTACTTTTGTAGAATTAGGAAATTGAAAATTATAAGTTTGTGTTGCCCTACAAAATGGGAGGGGGCATATAATTTGCCCTTATGTATTTCTCTGAGTATGTGTGTCTGTCCATGCTTCAGTCTGTCTCTGCTTCCCTCCGGAACTTTTGTCATTAAAAGTTGCAAACATTACTAGTCATGAAACCTGTGGGGAGTGTTGTTGGGGTGTTACCCATGTGTGGTTTTGTATGCAGCTGCATGTAATACAAAGAGAGTTATCCCCCTTAGATTTGCAATAGTTGGCATTTTTGAACTTGTGTTGCTAAAAGCTGCAAATTTATTTCACCTAGAATCTGAAAGGCTTAGGTCCCTGGAGGGCATCTGTGTTCTATGGACACAATTTTAGTTGTTTAGGAAGTTGTAAATTATTGTAACAGTAGTAACATTGTAAATTACCATCTTGTTATTGTTAATGATAGAAACTTATCAATGACCTTTTACAAAGGAATTCAATAGCTTTTTTAGCAGCAGTGGACTTTTTATGGAAAGCTTTTAAAAAGCACCTAAGATATACCCAAGTGATTTGTTTTGTTTTTTGCTTGAAATTTCAGGGATTCTCATCCGGACAAGACAAGTTGACATTTACGTTTGACTCGGTACAAATCCACGCTGATGGGAAAATGTCCTCTGAGTTCATAGACAAACAAAAACCCTCCCTTGTGTTGATGATATCCAAGTTACTGAGGCTACATGCAGGCAGCACAATCAAAGTAAAAAAAATAAAATGCTTTCTTGCCTACAAGTTTTTAAAGCAAATTTAATTATGTATTAGAATGAAATAATTATTGAGATAAAGCTTATCCCTCTTTCTGTAAAAAATTCTTGTGAAAATAGTTGGGATGGGAAACGATTAACATATTCACTACTCTGGTACTCCATCACATGTCAGCGATTGTTACTTTATTTGACTACTTACTGTCAACTTTATTTGACTACTTACTGTCATGTTTATAAGTATTTGCCACATGTTATTATTATAATTATCATACCACATTTATATAGCACTTTTTTCATAAGGTACATACATTAGAATAAGCTTTATAATGAAATATATGTGTGCACACATAGTATTTATAAAAAGAATACATAAGACAATCTGTAAAACATCAGTAGGTATTAAGAATTGCAAATTATAAATGGTAAATTAGATGAATATATATCATTTACGTTGTTAAGTAGTACTTAAGTGACATTGATAGAGATAAATAATAAAGATAAATGTTGATATCGGTCTGTCCAGTCTCGCTGCTCGTAGGTAGGAAGAACCTAGAGAGGACAGCATGAGGCACTGTAGCAGCTTGGTATTATGCTTGGAGCTAAAAGCTCATGTTTGTTACTCGGCTTATCTTCATGAACTTTTCTGAACATGTTTGTTGGCATTATGTCTCTGCCAAGTTTGATAACCAGCCAAATCAACACAGGCACTTTACTTTCAGGATATGGCCCTTGAACTATGCAAAATTAGCCTTGTTTGCTCTTGAATTCAAGAAGTTTTCATTCAAACTTCATAAAACTTGCTGAATTGTACACATGTCTGTTCTCAATTTGTAGACATATCTGTTCTCGGTTTAATCCTAACCTGTCTTGTGTTTCAAAGAAAAAGTAAAACCAGCCTTGCACTGAGTAATCAATTATTTCAATGTTTTAAACGACACTGTTTGAAAACTTCTTATGTTTTCATTTCTTAATCTGTGGAGGGAGAAAAGATTGTATACCAGTATATCTGTATCAAGTTTAGTAGAACAGCTCTCCATGGAAACTGTTCACATGTTTGTTATTTCTTTAAGGCTCCATGGCTCAAGGTTGAGGGAAGTGGGGCTGCCATTCAACTTGATGAGGCCAGTATAATAGATGCCAAGGCAACTGCTCCAACCAACATTGAACAGAGTGGAGTAGACACTCAGGCAGGAGGTGAGATATATGTTAACTTTGTTTGTTTGGGTTTTGATAAAGTTGCGCTGGCACAGTACAAGTTATTTCCAGCTTCTCGTGTTAGAAGAAGACTCCTAAGTGACCCTGGGTAGAACCACGACCTTCAATAATCTAGCTGGATAGCCTCCTCAAGTGAAAGATAATTAGATTGCATTGGTAGAGCTGGGATTCAAAAACCAAATTCCAGGCAGTCGAGATTCAAATCCCACTATCCTGGTAGCCGGGATTTGAAACCCACAATCCCAGTAGCCGGGATTGGAAACCAACAATCCTGGCTCAGATATCTGTATATGAAATAAAACAACCAACAAATTGTGTGCTTGTTTGAAATAATTTATTGGTTATGTTATATCAAAATAAATTTTACAAAATCTATTGTCATTATGATTTAAATGAGCATGAAGTTGTGACAGTAGCATTGTTAAAGTTCCCGTGGCATTTTAAGGAATAGAAATTTCCTGTAAAACTAACTGATGACATTTGCCAGCCTTAATCTATACAAATTTATTTGTCTTGCTTTTTAATTTTTATGAAATTCGGTTGTTTTATGGCTTTATTTGTCAAACTTGTAGCCTTTCTTATTTTTTTGTGTTGCATCAAGTAATTATGACCTACCGGTAAATCAAATTGAACTGGGGCATGAACAAATCAATACCTTATGGTTGAGATTGTCCTACTTTCATACCAGTAGTATGCAAATGAAGTGTAATATTTTCGAATAAGTCGAAAGTTTCAAAGAGGCACAGGACATTAAAAACATACACACAAAGAAAAAGACTAACAAATATGTTGTGTTACAGAACATTGTTCATTTATAACCATCACTGTTTAATATGCCAGTTAGACTACAACCTTTACAGTCCTACAAATATGTTGGAGAATAGTTATCTATAACCAGTGTGTTTGATAAGGCCAATGCTCAAATTCAGCCATTTCTCGGGCTTGTTTGTAGGACTGCTTAGTAAACCTTGAGCTGTAGAAAATATTTTCTGCAAGACTATGAAGTTGCTGATGAAGAACTTCGTTGCTATGTTGTTGGTATTTATTAATAGATATTCATTTCGTCTTTCCTTGTCAGTAATGCTTATGCTTGTTTAAAACTATATTGTTAGAAAAAACATATCATTGATCATTGTGGGTTACAGGTGGATCAGGAGGAGGAAATGGGGCTGCTGGGGGTCAAGGGTCATACCAAGACTATGTGGGACCACCTGTTGACAGTGGGTCAATTTACACGCCCAGAGAGTATGGTGGTAATGGAGGATCTGGAGGTGGGGCAACTTCTGAACTGAGATGTACCGATGTCGGCCATCATATTGGCGGAAATGGAGGTAAGGATGAGAGAAAAACTAACTAATGCTGGGACCTATCAGTGTCTTAAGTTATGGAACTTTATATAAGTATGGACTCTTTCTCATGCTCAATATTTCTTGCATTTTGTAGGTTGAAATTTATCATGTGATGCATTTTAGCCAATCACAGTCAAGTATTTCTAAGAAAGAGTCTGAGAATGGGACCATGCTGAAAAAAGTTTTGTAACTTTGAACCCAGTTCTTCTAACAGTGTGAAATGTCTGACCCAAATGTAAAAGAACTCAAATTAAGGCTTCAAATATCTGTGGATTTCATCGCTTGAAATTGATTATATGATAGACGAAGACCAACCAAAATCTATGTATCTAAATATAAGTTGGAGAACTTTGATATATTGGAGGAGGGGGAACCTTTAAATTCTAATAACAATTCTAATAACATAGTCCCAATGAACAAATAACAAATGGACTGTGTATTATTCAGCAACAAATCAAGGATGACATGCAGAACCTAAATGAAGCACATATGATGTCAATTTTGCCGACAAATACCATCATTTCTGTCGAATTTTGTCGTTGTTTATTATGCACAAGGATTAGTCCAGCAACAATTGGTGTTAAAACTACTGTTTTGTTCATGTTAGAATCAATATATTTCATACGTAGCTGTGCATTTTCATGATTTAGATCACAGAAGTTGAAGTGTGCAAAAATTCAGATCACAAGGCCTTTACTATGACTTAACTATTTCTTAAATAATACAGATGTACTTATAAATCCATTTCTCAACTATATTTACACTGTCTTTTTTTTTAAAATGTGTTCAAAAAATGAGACATTTCTGTGAGTAGTTATTACTAAAAATCATTCGTCAAGAAAAACTTATTATGAAAGGCATGGAACATCAGCTACATAATATACACATAAAATGTGCTCCCTGTGGTACCCAATACCATATTTAGATCACACCATGGATCGGTGGTAAGATGTAGCTGAGCATCTATACACTGAGGTCAAGATACATGTAACAACAATTACTTAAAAGCAGTGTACTTTTTTGTACTCCCCAGTTAACTCTTTACTCCATGGATACGACTTTTGTTACAGGCAACCAGTGTAGATCTACACTGTTTACTTCTTGGACAGAAATAAACTTATAAATCTGAAAGTAAACAGTGTAGATCCTAATCAGACTGCACATATATGCAGATGGGTCTGGATCTATACTGTTTGCATGTGACCAAAGTCATATCCATGGAGTAAGGAATAAACAATAGTGCATTCTCAGTTTGACACACAAACACACACAACACACACACTAAACATACATCCCCTAGTCTGTTTCAGATAGCAAATGTTTATTTCTGCAACTTCATACCTTTTTCTCCCATTTCTGCCCATGGAAGATAGGGGCTTTGCCGATCTAAGATAAACCTATCTCACATGTCACGTGATTGGCCATTTTATTATAAGTAAATTACTGTTAATGGGAGAAAAATAATCCACCATTTGTTTACTCATGTAGGAAAGGATGTAGGATCAGAAACTTATGAAGGGAGTCTACAAAGCCTTGTCCCTCAGTAGATTTCTGACCCTTGGTGGGATATTCCTGTCCTACATGACTACTCATGGTGGATTCTTATAATCCAGTGTACTTCTAACTAACACTATAGGAGTAACAGTAGTAATTTATTGTAACTTTGAAACAAACAAACTTGAGGTTTTCAGTTTGGCTCAGATGATACATTACTGGTTGTGTAAAACAACAATTACATGTGTATTTATTATGGCATTTGTCTGTGACTTTAGGTGGCATCATAGAGATGGTTGCTGATTCCCTACTTCTAGATGGAGAACTTAATGTTCAAGGAGCAGACAGCTCGGGATCACGTGCAGGTGGTGGGGCCGGTGGCAGTGTCTATATATCTGTATGTTGTAATTTTAGCATTAATAGTTGAATATCAAAAGTGTTGATATCAAATTTTCAACATATGAGTACTCATGACAGGAATTTTTCAGTAACAATTTTATCATATGTTTTAAATTGGCTCATCATAAAAGTTAATACTTAATCAGCTCATTTCTTGTGACATTATAAATTCTAATTGTTAAGTGATGGAAATTCTGGTTGGAGTAAATTGGGCTTTCTTCAAAATTTAATCCTTGAAATTTAGGTAACAAAGTTTAGCCAACAGTGAAGATCAAGATCAGGATCCAAGGATATGAACCTTTCTTATGATTTCTGTCACTTATGCTCAGTATTTCATGCTTTTTATTGGTTCACAGGTATCACATGATTTATATCAGCCAACCACTGTCATAATTATGAGTATGATTATGAAAATGAGTACCGGCTTAAAAAGATTTCATTACCTTTGACTTTATTTGCTTAAAACTAATAGATGGAATAGTCTAAAATGAATGATATAAGTATCCACAAAAAATTAACAACCATTCTAATTTATCTGAGTTCATTGATTTGAAGTTGAAATTGTTTTTACATTTTCATTCATGTTGAATTATACTGGCTGGTCATATCTTATGTGTAATTGTGATGTTTTACAGGTCAGCAGTGTTTCAGGTGGAGGAACAATCATGGCCACTGGTGGATCTGTACACACAGGTAGTTAAAATATATACTTTCTCTTATTTACTATCCCTTGTGAAGAGAGAAATATGTGTAAATTGGATTTAGGTTACAGTCTACTGTTTTTCCCCCATAGCCTGCCATTTTAATATTTTCTGAATTTCATTATAAAAAAAATTGACTGAAATCACACCCCAAGTTCTTAAGAACTGGCTGGATTACACATAAAAAGGTACTTTTAATATAGGCAAAATCGATGAAAAATCCCACTTTTTTCACTCGAAGGAAATAACCCTTTCTTCTGCGGATAGTTTGTTTTACATCCAGTCAAAATTTCCATCATTTATAAAGTTCTTAAAATTCCACAAAGAAACATTTTATTTCAGCATTAAATATTGAATAGTGTACTTTTTTATTTTAGTTAGTATTTATTTTTGCAACTCATCTTTTACAACCAATCAATTACCAAAGTTCTTGGGCTAGTCCTACAGAAAACAGTCAGGTTCACCAAGATTTCTATTAGTAGACTGTAACCTGCATATGGATGATCATAGTTTGGAAAAGTCTAGTCACATTTTTAACAGATTTTTAGTGAGAGAGGAGAGTTTGGTCTGTCTAGTAACCTCCTTTTACATCAGGATGTCTTTATCAGTATATTATAACAAATAACCTTTATAGTCACCCATAAGGCCCCAAAACTTAACCTCCATTTATGAATATAAAGATTTATAAATAAGATAAAAAATGTAAAAATCTCAAATAAACATAGGATTTAACCTTTAGCCTGCTACGTGTGACTGTGATAGAATATGCAAACAGGTTGGATCCAGATTAGATGCCGAGTAACTCTGTGTCTAATCCGGATCCAAGCTGTTTGATACTCGGCCAAGTGGTTCTCCGAATATTGGTGAATCTGATGGAATTTAAATCCAGCCAGACAACAGTTTAAGCAGACAACAGTTTTTTCAGCAGGCAAAGGGTTAACTCATCCTCGACTTATGGTTAGGGTAGACTTATGAGTGAGTTTATACATTAAGAAGGAGTTTTAGAGAGATCAGGGATAAACAGGCAGAAGAGTGACCAACAAACAGGCTTACAGGAGATGAGCTAGTGAAAAATGCTCTCCTTTGATTGTCAGTTCAGGGAAAGAATGTTAGTTCACACATTTGTTTGATAGGAGATTGATATTACCTTCTGTGAATGATCACAGCCATTTTTAATCGTAATCAAAGGAAAAGAAAACCCAAACAATTAAAAGATTTTGAATGAAAAGTTCTGCTTAAAGAATTACAACAGCAAAAGAATTTTGAAATTTTAGCTAAAATTAAAGAAATAGGAAGCATTTGAACATTTAAAGCTACTTATTTTTAGGGTTGCTATTTCCTTTAAGCAAGTTGTTTATTAAGATATAATACTTAATTATCACTTTCAGACCCTAGCTGTCGTGGAGGAGGTGGAGCAGGAGGACGGGTTGCTATACACTTTGCAGAAGAAATGTTTTCTGGCAAAATCAAAGTGCACGGCGGGGCTGGATATGAGTGTGGAGGGGCCGGCACCTTGCTTATGTTGGACACTGACAACAACACCAAGATACTGACAGTGGACAATGAAAACATTTGTACACCACGGAACCCTAACATTGACTGGACAGCCCTGTCAGAGACCCACAGAGGACAAATAAGCTTCTATACCTGGCTACTTGATGATGTGTCATCCCATTCACACATATTTACGGTTTGAGCTTTTGTTTCAAATGGTGTAAATCCTGCTTTTGAAGATAAATTCAGTAAGACCAATGATTAAATGGTTGAAATACTGACACACATTCACAGTATGAGCTTTTATGTCAATTGATGTAAAACAAAAACATTAATTTTTTTGAAACAAACAACTCTTTTCAGGACCAAATTTAGTAACCTGGCTCACAAATGGATGATTGAAAGGAGCAGGTATATCTGTTCACAGGGACAGTTTTACCAGAATTATATAATTTTAGGAACAGTGAAGCTGATCAAGGGCTGCAGAAAATATTTCATTTAGTTGTAACTTCCCATTAAAGTAATACCTGAATGTAAACTTAAAGCCGGAAAAGCCCATTGTACAAATTCAGTGTTGGTATTGGTATTAACTGATGAAATTTGATTGTGAACTTTATCATCTTTCTAGACAGATCATTCTACTTTACATTTTTTGAAAAGTTTGATGTGATTTTATTCCTCCAGAACCAAACAGTGCAGACCCAGATCAATATTGTTTCTATGTCAGCCATTTTGCTCTGGTTCTACGCAGTTTGCAAATCAAAGGATTCTAACTTTCCATAGGTTATAAAAGGACTGATTTGTAAAATTGTTGTTTATTTTGAAAGGGAAATGTTGACCACAGCTGTATTTTTTGTTGATCAGGAGGTACATCTCAGTGGACAGGCCCAGCTGGCCTTGTACAGACAATATGGAGAGACTTTCACACAAACAATGGAGGTCCTGAAGACATCAGGAGATAAGTCTGGTGTATGGCATATTGGTGAGTTATAGAAACAAGATCTAGTTCACTTCTGGTTTATGTTTGTATTTGTGATAGTGAATGCTTGACATGCTTTTTTCCTAGAGAAGGAAATAAACAGTGTTTGACTATCTATCTATCTGTCTCTACAGGCCCCTACCAGGAATTCACAGCTAGTCTTCCCGATGACAGCCCAGAGTTACAGTTTGGTATGTATGTCTACCATGGTGGCATCATGAAGGCAGACAAAACATTGACTGTCACAGGCATCACTGTAGAAAATGAAGGAACCTTGCAAGGAGTAGAAAACCTTGTGATAGGGCCACAAGGGACCATCATCCTTAGGTATTTTAATTACATATAACCTTTAAAAGAAAGAATTTTTAATTTGAACTCAAATTTCTTTCCCCTTAGTTTTTGTCCATCTAATTATTTTTAGATATTCAGGAGAGATAAGCTTTGCAGTACGTAACAGTGCAGATCCTGATAATTGGCTTCAAAACCTGGCTTTGCACTCTTTGCAAATGTAAAACAACTTGTTTATCACGCATTCTGCAGCACAAGTAAAGATAACAAATTCCCTTAGTGCCTTCATAATTATCATTTTGAGATTGGAAATAGGATGATTTGTAAAATATTAAATTCAGATCTAAAGAATGCAAACCTTTTTTCTGAAATTCTGAATTTATCATACTTTCCGATATAAATTTTTTATCCCCTTTTCTATTTTCCTGTAAACAAGCTTGAGCAGATCTCCTTAACTAAAGGTCTTGATCATAAAGCAATGCATTGTGGCCCTCTTGTAAAAGATTATAAATTGTTTGTAACCTATGTTTATATATATTTCCAGACCCACAAGTAACACTGCATCAAGTATCAACTTCACATCAGTGGTAGTGAAAGGTGGCGGAAAACTTCTCATTGATACCCAGGGTGTTGGTTTAATCATGAATGGCAAAGACTTCACTGTCGAGAGTGGGGGCACCCTGGAAGCTGACAATCTCTTCATTAATGCTGTGAATTTAACTGTTGAAGGCTCCGCTCACATCACGGCTAATGCTAAGGTCAGTTATAGATATAATTAAAATATCTAACTCTCTGAATGCTTGAAACTAATAGCTAGTGTTGTTTGTTTTTTTATGCTATCAATGCACATTTAGATCAAGAGGCTATTTAAGAAGTTGTTTGTTAGGATGGTTGGTATGAGATTGGGCGGGTTATATCTAAAACACTGTATACTCGGGGCCATTAATTTGACGGTATCACTAAAATCGCTGTATTTAGAAAAGCGCCACCAAGCCTTTGTAAATATAAACAATCGTGACCCAATTTCTTCACGCTTACAAAAGAATTATTTTCCAACAACATGCCACCAATTTGGGTAAGGAAAAATTCTGAAATAATAAAATTCTAACGTTTTCATCCAAACACATCAAAGGTGTTACTACTGCGATATACGCTGCCCCCAGTATACCATGTAGACAACGCATACTGTCCACCACAAACATGAGATATTGGACATTTTCTCATTTTTCTCATTTATATTAGCTTGATAATGTTGAAAGTTGGTTGCTTGTAGAAACACTTTCCAGTCCAATTCCTGGGTAGAACTAGTACTTGGTGTCCAAATGAAGGTCATGAGATAGGCCTATTTTGAGGCTCAAACCTCAACCTCCTTAGCGCAAGGCGGACACCATTTAGGGGATAACCGTGCCATCGCTGAAGATTTGCCGACGTATATTGTGGTGTATATGTCGCACATTTAGTTTTACATGCGACGCTTTAGCGGAGCATGTAAAACGTTTTTTTGCGACATATAAACCACCGATATGCGTCTGAAAATCTTCAACGACGGCGTGGTTATCCCTATTCTAATGCAATCTAATTAAATGTTTTTTGCAATGCTATCAAGTCATTTGATGGCATTCCATACAAACGGTTATGTGACGTCATAAGACGTTCTGAATATTGATAAGGCTTTCCAGTATAGCGTAGATTTATATGCTGCCAAGTTAGACCGATTACCCAGTCAAAATGCTTGTTACAAAAAAGTTGCATTAGAATTTCATTTCACTATTGCACTCATGGAAATGCTGATATCTTAAAAAAAAAAGATGGTGTAAAAATTGCATTGACTAAGTGACTGATATTCTTGAAAGAGGCAGGAGGATTCTGTTTGATCTTTCCATTTGAGATTTAACGTCTCTCACTTGAAAAAGTCTAGAGTGCCCAGACCGGGATTTTAACCCACAGCTGTGAGTGGCTGAGAGATTGCAAGTCAATGACCATAACCGCTTGGCCACGGAGGCCTCCTGAAGCAGAAGGAGAAGAACAACCAGTGCTTTGGCTGATATTTGTTTATTTCCATAGTGTCTCCCTGGCTCGTTGTTTAAATCACTGACTTGAAATCACTTGGCCCTTAAAAACTGTTTGGTTGTGGGTTCAAGTCTCATTCTGGCCATACAATCTTAATAAGGAATGAATAAGGTGTCTAGCTAGCTTACAGAAGGTCCATATTACTACACAAGAGTGTCTGGGATCTGCCTTTATCATGGAAATGCTGCCATATAACCAAAATGTGTGAGTGTGATTTTAAAGCTACTGCACTCTAGATATGGCCTAGGATATCTAGTATCTGAAAACTGTTGCAAATGTTGAGAAATATTCAGGAAACATGGATGCACTATGATTGTAAGTGATACTTGTGGTAGTAATTACGAAAAGCCACTGAAAATTAGTAATTTTACCTCTAAAACTTACCCTGTTAGGCACTGTGTAGACGTATTTAGCGTGGTTTCTGTGACTTTATGTGAAAAAATTCACTAACTGTAAAAAAGTTTCATCCTAAAACCTCTTGCATTCATATTATTTTGATATTTACAAACTTTGGCAGGTGTTTTGAAACTTCTGAGATTTTTAACCAAATTCGGATTGCTTTAATTGCTTCAGGCTGTGCATACAGACGGTGGTCCAGGAGTTGGTCAGTTTGGCAGTGGAGCAGGACATGGTGGACAGGGAGGTTTTGGAGGGAGAACTAGCACAAATGGAGGCGGTACCTACTACGGTGATGTTATTGACCCACAGGCGTTTGGTAGTAACGGGAAATATAAAGACTTTGAAAATGACGTTGAGGTGATTGGAGGTGGAATATTGAAGTTTGTTGTCACCACAGCTGTTGTGGATGGTAAGTGGAATATTTTCTTACATGTAGTATTTTTTTTTTATCCTATTGTCAATTTTATGCATAATAACAGTATAAATTCATATAGAAACAGAGGGAAACACTATTTTTTTATTTTCATCCCTGATTAAATATGGCAATTAAAGAAGTAGTTTTGTCACAATTCTCTCTACATGCTTCTGGTGTTGTCTGTTATGATCCTTACTACAGAACATTGTTTATTCAATTTCAATTTGGAAAATTATTAAAACAAAATGATTGAAAAAGTTGATTATAAATCACTCTGCCTATATTGAAGCCATTAAGATAAAAACGTCTGGGAAGCTTGTTTCACATTTATGTTGATTGATATTCTCAAATATTATAAAAGAAAAATAGCTATGTTATGCAATAGCCATTGTTTCAAATCGTTAGAAAAAATGTCAAAGTGGAAAGGACTGCAACAAATGTGGTATGACTTATTTATAGTCTAGCCCATATGTAGATGTTAATCTTGCATATTTTGTATTTTCAAAAATGTACATGTAGCATTGGCAAGAAAATATTATTAAACTAAACACATTTTTGTAAATTAGATTATACATATATTTAACTTTTTTTTCAAGCTTGAACTTGGTATATACCCACTAATATCTGTTTTCAGTGCCAAGAATGATTTTCATAATTATTTTCAAAATCATTTTTTAATCCCAGCTTCTATATCAACAACAACTGATGTCAATCAGTGACAACCAATTTTCTTGCATCTGTCCATTCAGTAGCTCATGTTCAGGAGATTGCAGGTTACAGTCTGGTGTTCCATTCCTGTGACTTTCATCACACATCAAGTACTGGTTCTACACAGGAAAACAGACTTGAAATATGTATTCCTATAAGCCAAAGGCTTCAACAAGGGTGTAGTGGATATGGTGTCTGCCTTGAGCTCAGGAGGTTGCAGCTTGGAGCTCCGAAGCAGGCCTTTCTCCTGACCTTCATTTGGACACCAAGTACTGGTTCAAACCAGGAAACATATTTGAAAGTGTTTTACAAGCCACAGGCTTTCAACATAATAGAGCTAAAATAAATTAAATAAGTTTAAATTCAGTTAAAAGGAATAAGTTTAAACTTAACATAGCTTCATGTTGTTTACCAATCTTCAGGTATAATCAGCTGCAATGGACAAGATGGAACAAGTCTTGCTGGAGGAGGCAGTGGAGGCAGCATTTTCATAAAATCTGTGAACATAAATGGAAAAGGACTCATTTCAGCTAATGGGGGCAAAGGTATAGCCATTGTTTTTATGGTGCTTTCTGTAAGGGCTATTCTAGAAAAATCTCCATCAGGCAGGAAGTACCAGCAATTAGAATTACTTTGCTTGTCACTAAAAGGCTGATGTGGGGGGTCAAAACTGATTTAAATTCTCTTGGTGGTACCCCTACTTAGGGCTTTCGTTCCTACATACACTATTTTTCATTGTCATTTATTTTACTATTGAAAATTTGAGTATGTATAACACAGCATCCTAACCCTACAAACAATACAGACTACTTTTGAAAACCATTGATAACGTAAGCAAACAGTTTTGATGTCTGACGTTGAGGTTCTATTTCTACAGATATCTGGGTGAAAGCAATGAGCACTTGCAGATACATTTTAAAGGACAGCAGTTATTCAGTGTTGAAAGTTGATTAAAAAGTATGTTAGTCAAGGGGTTGGATCATAGGGCTTGCAGGGGTCCAAGAGTGAAAGCATCACAGTCAGAGGTCAAATAACAATTAGCTAATGAAAATGTCTGACAAAATCTGACAAGTTAAATCAGGCATCTATATATCTTGCTGATAGACTACAAAAGTTCTCTGATATAAAAACCAACTCATGCCACACAGGCAAAAATTAAATTTGACCATGTTCTGTTTATGACTGTAAGTATGAAACTTTGTTTTGATTAAGAAAACATTTATATACCATTATCGGTAAGGTTATTTTTTTACCCTTTGCTCTATGAATATGTTCGCCTATGTCACCTACAACCAGTGTAGACCCAGACTAGCCTGCATGTCTGTGCAGTCTGATCAGGATCTACACTGTTCGCTTCTTGGACAGAAAAAACGTTATTATTATTATGAAAGTGAACAGTGTAGATCTTGATCAGACTGCATAGACGTGCAGTCTAGTCTTCATTTGCACTTGTCATTAGTGACAGAAGACATATTTATGTATTAAAGGGTAAAAAATAACCTTGCTGATAGGGGTAAATAAACGTTTTCTTGTTCAAAACAAAGTTAAACACTTCATACCAATATTGACATAATCATGTGAATTGTAGGCACATCAACAACAGGAGGTGGTGCAGGAGGCAGAGTGTCCATAACTTACACACAATCTGAATTCACGGGTACCCACAAAGCCTACGGTGGTGCCTCAGATCACAGCTTTGGTGGGGCAGGCACTGTCTATGTGAATGCCAATAACAAAAAGAAACTGTTTGTTGACAATGAAGTACCATATGCGGTGAAGGTAAAAGTTAAATCTCATATTTACTATAACTGTTTCCTTTCCTCCAGTAATTGGACTGTTGTAGAAAAAAGATCAGTAATTTTGTGGACTGCTTCTGAAATTTCAAATTCTTAGTGACAGCCAATGAAATAATGATAATGACAGAGATAATGCTCAAAAAGGTTTTAATCATTGGAGGTCTTTTGCTAGTTTTAATCATGAAAGTATTGGCTGAGATTATTTGAAATGAAAACTTAATGCCCTTTCTTTTCAGAAAAGCATTGCCTCATTTGATGCTACAGATATACAAAATGATGACTACGGGCGTACATGGCTGACCGTCCCTGCTTCAGGTACCCTGTCCGTAGAACAGCTATACCTGTACAATGGTGCCCATTTAGCACTGGCACCCAGTACTCACCACAGTATAACCCACACACTCAGTGTAGGGACATTCTATGGACAAAATTTCATCAATGATGCGACAAAGTTGGGTACACTACACGTTGGTCCCCATCAAATCTTCGAAATAAGGTATGTCCACAAACATTTCAAAATCCACAGTTAGGTATGTTTACAAATATTTATGTCCGGCATGTGTACATATATATGCGTTAGGTTTGTGTACAAATATTTCAGGTAGGTATGTGTACAAATATTTACATTAGGTATGTGTACAAATATTTATGTGAGGTATGTGTAAAAATATTTACCTTAGGTATGTGTACAAATATTTATGTTAGATATGTGCACGTATTATAACCAATCCACAGTTAGGTATATGCACCTATAGTTTAACATCCACAGTCAGGTATGTGCACAAATATTTCTCCATTCACAGTTAGGTATGTGCACAATTATTTAAACATCTAGAATTAGGTATGTCTACAAATATTTACCCTTCCACAGATAAGTATTTGCACAAATTTTTCAACATTCAGAGTTAGATATGTGCACAAATATCTAAACACACCCAGTTAGGTTTGTGCACAAATATTTAAACACTCCCAGTTAGGTATGTGCACAAATATCTAAACACTCCCAATAAGGTTTGTGCACAAATATTTAAACACTCACAGTTAGGTTTGTGCAAAAATATTTACCCATCCACAGTTAGGTAGGTATGTGCACAAATATTTACCCATCCATAAAGTATGAGAAAAATTGAGGGCTAATTGCAACTTAGCAACATCATATAATTATACATAATTTAAAAGAGGAGACAACTTTGATACACATACTCATAGTAATGACATTAGACACATTTTGTAGATTTAGAACAAGCAAATTTAAAACATTATGTGATTTTAAAACAGTGTCCCACAGATTCAGTAGGGATGATAATTGGTGTAAAAAATCAGATATACTTCAAATTATGATGTGCCATCTGTATTCACACCACACAGAGCCATTGACCTGTACTTACCAGCCAATGTGGTCGTGTATGGAGAAGGACTGCTAAAGCTGCCATCTAAGGTGAAATGTTACAATGCAGATAACATCATCCATGGATATTTGGGTGGTGTAACAGACCTGACTCTTATCAAGACAAACATGTACTTTTCCAGTACAAGTAGAACACAAGTAAGTTTATTATACACTTTTCCTACCATAATATACATCTTTCGGACAGATTTGAACTGTGTTAGTTTACTTATCAAAATACCTTACACTATAGCCTTCTTGTTTGCTCACGCTCATTCACATCTACACCTGATTAGTTTCACCCCCAATCCCAACACCTTCTTGTGTTAACCTCCAATTTAAATGCTTTCTTGTGTCAACCTCTAATGAAAATGCTTTCTTGTGTTAACCTCCAATCTAAATGATGTCTTGTGTAAACCTCTAATCTAAATGCTTTATGTGTTAACCTCCAATTTAAATGCTTTCTTGTGTCAACCTCCAATGAAAATGCTTTCTTGTGTCAACCTCAACTTTAACTCTAATCTAAATGCTTTCTTGTGTCAACCTCCACTTTAACTCTAATCTAAATGCTTTATTGTGTTAACCTCCAATTTAAATGCTTTCTTGTGTCTACCTCCAATGAAAATGCTTTCTTGTGTCAACCTCAACTTTAACTCTAATCTAAATGCTTTCTTGTGTCAACCTCCTCTTTAACTCTAATCTAAATGCTTTATTCTGTTAACTTCCAATGAAAATGCTTTCTTGTGTCAACCTCCAATGAAAATGCTTTCTTGTGTTAACCTCCAATCTAAATGCTTTCTTGTGAAAACTACCAATCTAAATGTCTTCTCATTTTAACCTCCAATAAATTTCCTTCGTATATTAACCTTCAATCTAAATGTTTATTTGGTTGATTTCCTAATGCCCTCTTCTGTTGAGCTCCATTCCAAATTCCTTCTTCTTTTAATCTCCTATCTAAACACCTTTTGCCAATCAAAATTTCATTTTGTATTTACCTCCTATTCAAAAGCCCTCTTCTGTTCAGAATTTAAGATTATGAATTTTGTGTTTAGAATTTTGCTGAAAGGCATATTTAAGCTAAAGAATTGCAATACTTTTTTTGCAATCTAAGCCAGATATATATCTTATTATTTGGTCTCTTATGTTTGTTTTATTACTAAAAATGCAATAACACTTAAAATCAAGTGTTTATCAGCACATCATTGTTAAAATTCTGAACACTGTCAAAATAAACAGGTAATATTTCAGATCCACTCATTGTGAATCCGGGGTTGCTCATTTATATTTTAAATGCGCAGACACAAATGATGCCTATCACTTTATGTTAAACATTAAAATCTACAAATTAATTCATTTACATCACAGTGAACAGGAGACGCACTAGGTAACATTTCTCTGCAAATCAAGAGCATGAAAGATATCTTCCGATCTGCAGTATGTAAACAATATCTTATGACTGTTGTGATAAAAATATGAGAATAATGAATGTGTTCAATGATAATTTGTATTCATGATTATGCACAAATAATGTGATTTTTAACATGTTTTAGTTTTAATAATGCTTAGACAATTCAAGTCTTAGGCCTTAAAGTCTGGATTTTTCTGACTTGGCAAATTGTAGAGACTTGCTGAATGCAAACTTTACTTTACAGGGTAGCTCTGGTCTTGGATCATTTACTATAACAAACCTGAATATCATGGCTGGAGGAACTTTAACACTGACAGATAAGGTTCCATACACCCTGACGCTTTTTAATCTATACATAGCCCCCACTGGCAAGATTTTGTCAGGCCAACTTCAGATAACAGCAACAGAATCAGCCATAGTTGAAGAGGGAGGCTTGATTGACATAAGTGAACGTGGATTTAACTCGTCTGGGCCAGGTTGGTTTACCTCATGTATCCAAACTGATATAGGGATCAGCTTTTAATCTTTCCAGACAGTCTTGTAAATGTGGCCGACAAATAGCTCAATTTGAGCACTCAGCTTTATCAACTACATTGGTCCGAGATAGCTATTCTGCAGCATGTTTATAGGACCGCAGAGTCAAATTTTCTAAAATGAAATTTAAATCTCTTATAATATTGAACATAATTTATTCTCTGTTTATGTTCAAATCAAAGAATATGTTTTTTACTTGTTTAGTATGAATTGAGGGGATTACTTAAAACATCCCCATAACACTACATTTTGACAAAGTTATGTCAATTTTTTTTTTACTTTGGTTGTTTATTATCACATTACATGTTGATATTGCTCTTCCATAAATTTGTTTCCACTCTAAGTGTTGTTGCCAAAATTGAAATATAACAAATCCTAGTACAATGTATATCCATACATCAGCAAAATTGAACCTTTACTAAGCTTACCGTATGTTGTTTGCAACAGGCTTCTTGGCCGATTCTGGTGCTGGTCATAGTGGACAAGGTGGTGGGAAACAAGGTTCAGGTGTCTGTGGCCCAGCTTATGATGACTACAAAGAACCAGCATTACAAGGGTCTGGGGGAGATGCCACTGCAGGTGGAGGGGCTCTCAATTTTACAGTTTCTGGAAAGCTGACAGTAAAGGGGGAGATAAATGCAGAGTAAGTCAGACCTGCATCATATCATATGGTTGCTATTGCAAACATATTATATGGTTGCTATTGAAAACATCTTATATGGTTGATTTTGCAAACATATGATATGGTTGTTATGGCAAATACATAATGTTATTTTTGTTCCAAATATAATAATATGGCTGTTATTTAAAACATATAATTCATAAGGTTGTTATTACAAATATATTGTTTATACGGTTGTTATTGCAAAATTGTTGCTTCACTTAGGTAAGTTGTGTTGTTAATTCTAAATGGAAAAATATGCTAATGCTTTCATGAAGAAAGATTATCTGGAAATTTTGCAAGAATGTCAGACACTTTTATCATAAGGAATATGAAAACTATTTCTACTATTTTTGAATAGTATGGAATATTTGGAGTGGAATTCTTCTCAGTGAAGCACTAAATATACATTTACTTGTCTCAATATGGTATACAGATTGATCCTAGATTGCAACATCTTTATTTCTTCTGTGCCTTTTAACCCTTTACTCAACAGGCTATCTTTATACCATAACATCATATGCTATACTATATTTAAAAGAAAATACTTCAGATAAGGGAAAAAAACAAAAACAAATCTGGGTCTACTCTTTTTGCAATGGTGTCAAAAGGTGCTTATGTAGAGAAAAGGGACAATACTTCTAATTTCTAAATTTAAAGTTTTACCCAGATTCCACATCAGCAGGAAGTGTCATCTTTACTTTTGAAAAATAATAATATAATTAAATTATAATTCTTGTAGTTAAATATCATATTTATCTGAAAATTTCAGAGTAACAAAGTTAAAAATGTAATTTTCGATTGAGAAAGTTGTAGTCTCACATTATAATGGTATAGAATAGTAAGGTTTTCTATGATGAAGAAGATTCCTTGATTCAGTTAAAAAATATTATGTAACTTGAAGTCAATAAAAAAATGCCAACTATTGATATCTTTAAAACTCAGACCGTAATATATACAAACTAACTTATTTTGAATGTTTTACTTTCTTTTGTGTGTTTTAATTGAAGTAACTTATCTTTAAGTATGTTTTTAGTCGAACTGAATACACAGGTTTGTGTCTAAGGATGTTTGATGCTGTCCAAAGGGTGTTCATTCTCCATGTTTAAATTGCAAGTTCATTTCAAATCATTTGAAATATTTTTTTAAACATTTTCTAATGATATGACACTATTTAAGAAGACTACAAAATTTTCAAACTCTGTTGCCATGGTAATAGAGAATGATTAGTTTAAGCATCATGCTTAATTTGAGAATCATTGTCATACTGAAAAATGTGTGTTGCCTTGGTGATAAACTGCAAAAATTCATTCTTACCATTAGCTAGTTACTTAACCCTTTTCTGCATCAAATCACTTCCCATAACTTGTAACTTAAGTTTCTAACTTCAACATCAAAACTTCTGCTAAATGCTCAAGTTGAGTAAGGTTTATAACCTCAGGCCTAGATGGATCTGTAATCACTGCTATGGTGTTTTATGTCCACACTCTTTGTTTCATACACAGTGGTGAAAGTGGAACAATAGCCAAGGGAAATCCAAACTCTGGTGGAGGATCTGGTGGGAGTATCTGGATCACCTGTAAAACTGCAGAATTGTCTGGTGAGTGTTACCATGATTTAAGAACTATCTGGTTCTGCCTGCTAGTAAGACTAACTGTGATACAACGGCCTCAGTTTGTGGAAGTGTTAAGTGTCATCTTAAAAATGAAGTCATTTATACACCTGGGTGGAATAGGGCACATGTGGAATTAAATTACTGCCCAGATAAATCCTTCGGCCTTGTGGGATTTGAACATTGGACCCTTGATCCTGAGGCCTGCTGTCTTACCACTAGACCACAGTCCCATAATCCTGATTATATCTGGTATATGTTCCCATAATACAATTAGATATCTGGCAAATGTTCCCAGATTACAAGTACATATCTGGCAAATGTTCCAATAATACAAATGAATATCTGGCAAAAGTTCCCATGAAACAAAAATATCTTGAGAAATGTTCCCATAAATCAAATGAATATCTAGGAAGTGTTCCTTTAATAACAAATAGATATCTGGAAAATGTTCCCATAAAACAAATAATCATCTGGTTATTTAGTGGTCCCATAATACAGACAAAAATTTGTCAGTGTTCATATAATCCCATAACTAAGTTCAATTATCTGGTAAGTGCTCCAATGATACAAATTAAACATGAATGTCTAGAAAACCTTATTGAGACTTTACCTAGAAGTTATTTTATAAATTTTGCAAAAAAGTTTGAAAAAATAAAAGTACATGTAATTCTAAATTACACTTATAAGTTTGGAAAATTTATGAACTTCTTAATTTGCAATTGTGCTTATATTAGCTCCCCTTATCCAGTCAAACTGCATTTAACATTTTTAAAATCCAAATACACTTATTCAAATTTGGGAACACACATATATACTGGACTAGTTATGTTGGCGAGGATGAAATGTTTCCATATCAGGCAATCTTATAAAAATTATGAAATTATCAGCCAGAGTAAATTACCAGTAGTCAATATATACAAGCAGAATTTTACCCATGCACTGAATTTACAACTGTTGTTTTTGGAGCAAATGTATATGAAGTCACCTGGAAGATCTCTGTTAGCTAGATGTACTTCTAATATGTAACAAGACAATATGCAATAATATGTGCTATATAAAAATGCTTTTTTGAACTAGCAGAATGCTAGCACACAAGAAATTCAAAGAGCATACCTGTATACCATTGTTTCCTAGGTACAATAGATTTGTGTAGACTTTTGATCCAGATGGTACACCATACTTCCAAATTTGAAAAATTGCTCACCAAAGAGCCTGTGACCAGATTTTGATTTCCAACTTGGACCCTCTCAATCGTTAGGTACCAGCTCTAACTACAATTCCAATGGTTTTGACAAAGACATGTTCCTGTGAAAGGTCAGCAGCTAGACAAGGATGGACATTTTGCAGTGTGTTTGTGGTATAAGTTAAACAAAATCTAAATGATTTAAATAATCTTTACAATTTCAGGTCAGATCCATGTTGATGGAGGATCTTCAGTAAGTTCTGGTGGTGGAGGAGGTGGATTTATTGCCATCTATTACACTAGTGGGTTTGTGGATACCAGAAACATAACTTCCTATGGAGGGGCAACAACTTCTGGAACAACTGGAGCTGCTGGAGTTATCTACCTTGAAGAAAATGGAAATAAAAAGGTAACATATAAAAACAGTGTTGGTGGATGTAAAGGATTAATGTTGGTTGGTACAAGAATTATTATTTCCTACAGAGGTGTAACAACCTATTAAATAGTTGGGATATACTGGAATTATATACCTTGGATAAATGTTGCTGGTAAATGTTTGTTGATACATGAAACTTTTTCTAAAGGGAACAATTCAAGAACTGCTGGAGTTCTGTATCTTATAGAAGATGAAATGAAGAAGGTAAAGCTGACTTGCTTTTCACAAAATATAAAAATGGACTGCTTTATGTTTAGCATAAATGTGTATACAGTGTGTCAACGATTTTACTTGCTTCTGTAGACTTTCATTGAAGATTACTGCTAGTAATATTGTCTATTTGTCAGCACTGAAAATACTTGTGGCATCTCCTTTTGAACCATAACCGTTTTATAATGCTGGTTAACCTTTTTTTTTGTTTTTCAAAATGTATAGACCCAGATCAGTCAGCTGGTAAGCTGATAACTCCTATGGCGGCTCTCTGATCAAAGTCTTTACTGTTTGCCATAGGGGGAAATAAAATCTGAAATTGTAAATGGATTAGGCTACTGAGACAATGAACAAGATTCTATGGAGAGATTGCTCTGCACCGTGTTTAAATGTGAAATATACATAATACATAATGCCAAACTACTGTATTTGATGTTATTATTATTATTATTATTATTATGTTATTATATATATTATCCAATTAACCAGTACTGTAAACATTTGCCATTGGAAAACATATAAAGCTAATATGCTAAAAGATAGTATTCACAAAGGATAGGAGTATCCCACCGAGGGTCAGAAATCTATGCCGGGAAAAGACTTTGTAGATTTCCTGTGAGGATATCTGATCTCCCTGGTGGGATATTCCCATCCAGCATAAACTAACCTATGATGGATTTTTTTTTTCCATAAACATTAGCTTACTTATATATAAAGTGGCATCTTTTAGATTTTAGAAAGATAGATAACCCAGCAATGTTTATGATGTTTTTATTTGTGCAGATGCGTCATCAATTCTTTTGCAACTTACATGACAAGTAAGATAATAAAATCTTAATCAGGCAAAACCCTATCTTCCATGAGTAGAATTGGGAGAAAAATATCTGTGATTCAGTCAAGTTAGATCTTTCTTCAAACATTCACAATTTCAGGCCCTCATACAGAGTGACAAGACAAGTGCTTGTATCTCCACAATCTCTGTCCCAACATCAGAAGTAAGCCGACAGATCAACACAATTGAGATCAAGGGACCAGCTAATGTGGGCTTTACCCCGAGAGATACCACACCTGCCCTAAGCGCCCAGGTGGGCTCTATCATCAGTGGGACAGACTCCTTGATTAGGGTGGATAAAAATGTTGCCCTTTACTTAGCCACACGCATAAACATTCAGAGCGAATTGCGTGTCCATTCTCACATACACGTCACTGACTCTGGCCAGTTGCACCTACCTCCAACAGTCATCATTGATAAAGGTTGGTCTGTGGATAGTTGTGGAGCCTTGAGCACAAGTACAAATGAGCTGATAGTCAGAGAAGGAGGAGCTTTGAGAATGTCATACCCCGCAAAAGACCTGGAAATAAAGACAGTTGTCATCGACTACAAAGGTATTTTGGAAGCCTCAAAACACTGTGCAGCATCGACCAATAAGATATCTCTAAAACTCGTCTATTTCAATACAACAAGCGAATTTAGTCTGGACACGTCAAAATTCACGCTCAGTGCAGCTGTTATTAAAGGAGTTGTCAGTCCAACAGGATCTGCAATTACGGACACAAACTGTGATAATGCAACCAGTCACCTTGTTCTACAAAGGAACCAGCAGTGTACTTTAGAGACTGGTACCCATAATTATGAATCAGTCACAGTCCATCCAGGAGCAACACTGCTGATCAAGGGCAGTCAGACCGGTTCTGGGCTCACTACTTTGAATGTAGGCTCAATGTACATCAAGTTTAGTGGCTTAGTTAGTGGTATTGGTGCTGGCTTTGATGCAGCTGGTCCAGGAAAAGGCAGTTCTTCCTCCATAAAGGCTACACATGCAGGGCGAGGTCTTGGTAGTGCAGCATCTGGGTATGGAAGTATACAGTCCCCAACCACATACGGAAGTGGCGGGTCCTCCTCAGGTAAAGGTGGAGGTCAAATCAAGATAGAAGTGACAGACACACTGACCCTTGATGGAACAATAGACATGAGTGCTGAGTCAGGCAAAGAAGGAAGTGGAGGCTCTGTATGGATTCAGGCTAAAACTGTGGCTGGAGATGGCTATATCATGGCAAACGGTTCATTAGGAGGTGGTGGAGGAAGAATCTCTGTCAAAGCATTTACGTCTTACCTGTTTACTGGGGAACAGTCTGCAAAGGGTGGGGCTGACGGCACGGGAGACCATGGGTCACCAGGTAGGTGAAACTGTGGCATTTGATTAAATTTAATCAGATTGTTAACCTTAAACTTTTGGAAAATCAATAACTGACACTTTCACTTATAAATATTCATTAATATACAATTGTTTTGATGTATACTTTTGCAGAAGTTGATGTTTACACTGCAAACACTCAATTTTCACATTCTTCAAAAGCAAACAGCAGGATATGGGGGATTTAGGGGGAGGGCCGATTCTAAAGTTGTGCGAACTTGTGGCCCAATGCCGTTGCTGTAAAATTTGGAAATAAAAAATGGCAGCAGAATATGGATTGCTGAAATTCTGACTGCCCAATTCATGCTCTTTTCTTATCTCCATGTTATCCATTTGAAAACAGGCTGTTGAGACCCATAACTATGATTAACAATTCAAAATTTCTGCCCTTGTTCCAGTTGAAGTCTGTCTAAGAATTACCAAATGTGAATTAGCTTTAAACATTGTCTATGGCATGTGTTTTCACATGACTACTACAAGGTGTGCTCTGCCAAAATTTGAAATTTTGCTGTGATGCACTATCATGACACAACCTCATTCTGTTTAGTATAGGCAATATATTTATAGCATTAATTACATTAATAACACAACCTCATTCTATTTGTATAGATAGCATTAATTATGCAACCTCATTCCCTTTTGTATCAAGAACCTATTAATAGCATTAATTATGTTCATGCCACAGCCTCATTTTGTTTTATATAGAGAACTCATACTTTTTTGAAAAGAGTGTCTATTTACAGCATTAATTACATTAATGACACAACCTCATACTGTTTTGAATAGAGAATCTATTTATAGCTTTAATTACATTAATGACACAACCACGTATTGTTTTGAATAGAGTGTCTTTTTATAACAGTAATAATATTTATGACACAACCTCATACTATTTTGTAAAGAGTGTAGTATTATTTACACTATAACACAATGTTGTTCCATTCAGGAACCATATACCTAGAGTACCCAGGGGTAAGCAGGGTGATCATCAAAGGGAGCTCATCCATGAGTACACCTCTTACATCCAGTGTTACCTCCCTTAGCATTGAAGAAGGAGCCAAAGTGAGTGTAGAGGGCGACATTACAGCAACCAAGATCTTGTATAATGCAGCCACTGAGATACCATGTCGACTGACTGTGAAAACTGGACGCACACTGACCGTAACAGAAACCATAGGTTAGCAGAATGTCTTATCCTATTGCAAACATACTTACATTGCAAAAGTATTGCTGGCTTTTCAAACTGAAGCCCCCATGCTAAATTATGTAAAAGAGTTAATTGAAAATCATACTAGTCACTTTAATCAATTTGAAATTAAAGATTTTCAAAGTTCTCAGCTACAAAAGTCTTCCAATTTTTTTATTCATTATTCAATCCATTTAAAGTAACTTGTATAAGTAGGTCTTTGAGTTTTGATATCATCTTATGTTCAGGCAAAACCAGTTATTATTGTTTACCTTATATTCAATTAATACAAATTATTATTTAACTTTTATTCAGGTGATACCATTTATCATTATTTACTTTATATTCAGGTTATACCTATTTTTATTTATTGTATATTCAGGTTATATCTTTTATTATTTACCATATATTCAGGTGATACCATTTATTAGTATTTACTTTACATTCAGGTGACGATCATTAATATTATTACTTTATATTCAGGTGATACCCATTATGGCTTCACATGTGACCTTGACATAGAGAGCAATGGAAAACTTGTTGCTACCAACTTAAAATTATCTGGACAAGCTCCATCACTAAATGTGGCAGGTGACCTTGAACTTTCAAACCTGTATATTGGTAACCATGGTAAATTTAATCTTCCTGCAACAGGAAAAATTATGGTCACAGGTCTATACCTGCATGCTTGGTCAGACACCACAGTGGCAGAAGGGGCTGTTATTGGTGACCCAAGTAAATTCGTCGTCTCCAAATTTGAAATGGGATACAGCTCGGTGATGACCTTTGCCCAAGGTGATATTCCCATGGAAACAACCACTTTCTTGGTGAGATCTAATGCCAAGTTTGTGATGTCAGGAAGCATGAAAAAGATGACACTTTCCACCACTAATTTTACCCTGGAAGATGGTGCAGAAATCAATGTAAATGCAGGTGGTAATACAGCAGGGGCTGGTGCAGGTGAAGGCTCTAAGGGGGCATGTTATGGTGGAGAAGGTGGCAATAATCCTAACAAGACCTATGGATCAGCAATAACTCCCTCTGATTATGGAAGTGGAACAGGTTCAGCTGCAGGAGGTGGTGTTGTTGTACTGAAAGTTGTTGACACTGCAGAGATGGATGGGAGTGTTACATCTGATGGGAAGTCAGGTGATCCTGCTGGAGCTAGTGGTGGCTCTGTTTTGATAGAAGCAAACATTTTACAGGGGCATGGTAAAATCACTGCAAAAGGTGGAAGTAGTTCTACAGGTGGCGGAGGAGGGGGCGGTAGAATTGCCATCATTGTGGAATCATTATCAAGTTTTTTTGGACCTATTGAAGCTGGGGGAGGTGAAGGCAAAGACTCAGGAGCGGCAGGAACCATATACAAAAAGTATAAACAGTCAGGTGGTTCAGTCAGCCAAGAAATAATTGTCAATAATAATGGCTTCATCACTGATGCTTCAACCTACATCAAAGGAATTACAGATTTAACAAACTTGGAAATAATGCAGTATGGAAGAGTTAAGTTTAATGAAGTAGTCAGTAGCCTAGAAAACATAGCAGGAGATTACACAGGTACTTTAATCATACAAGATGGTCAGGACATGAAAATTGCAGTGAAATATGGAACGCTGTCTGCGTATGCTCTTATGTGCAAGCTTGTTGTTGAAAAGGGAGGGTTAGCAACTGTTCCAGCAAAGCTTCAGCTAACAGATACTGACACCACTGGTAAAGATTGGTACAACTTAGAGGTTTATGGAGCCATAAATAAACTTACAGATCTTACAGTAGCATCAGGTGGCCATGTTTTAATACATTCCTTGAGTAGCTTGGGCTTTTCTTCTTCAGCAGGCACTCTTTCACTTAGAAATATAGATGTCACTAACAATGGGGTTTTGAAATTGGCCTTGGACAGTAATAACCAGTATGCAGTTATCACAGATGAATTTAATGTAAAATTTGGTGGGACAGTTATTGGTAGAAACCTGGCAATTGAGTCTACAGTTATGGAGGTTGCATATGGAGGTGTGTTGAATGTGGATGGCGGTGTGATGGATGCTGGTGCTGGAGATGGAATTGCCGGTACAAGTGGGTCTGGTGGCACTTATGGTGGTGTGGGTGGGTCCTCCAGTGGAGGAGTAAACCCAGGGGTAAATTATGTTGGCAAGGTAACAGCAGCAGCAGAATCTGGATCAGTAGGGGGAGCAGGAGATACCTATGCTGGAGGATATGGGGGTGGACATCTGAAACTTGCTGTGAATACCCTGCTAATAGTGGAAGGAACAATAGGCTCTGATGGATTAGCTGGATCATCTGATGGTGGTGGAGGAAGTGGGGGAGGTATAAATATCAGTGTTACAAAAGACATGACTGGTTCTGGTACTGTTTCAGTGAAAGGGGGCAGGTCACAGTCCGGGGGTGGTGGAGGTGGAGGGAGAATCTACATGAAAGTCTCTGGTAGCTTTGATTTCCTTGGTACCTATGAAATGTGTGGCGGGACTTCAGTGACCGGGCAAGCTGGAGGATCAGGAACAGTTAATGCTGTCTTCAGGAAAGACGGTGTGCCAGGCTTTGTTGATTATCTCTATCTTGACAACAGCTGCGCCAGCGGGGCCAAAGATGGCATCACTTATGTGGACCTGCCAGGTGAGACACACAGGGCTTTTGACAACCTGAATATTGGAGACCGCACCGACATGTGGCTGGCCACAGAAAACCTTCACCTTGAGGCCAAGACATTAACCTGTGGGGAAGGTAGCACACTCACTGTAGGGGACCATGCAGTATTCAGTGCAGATGTTGACAGGACCATCAGTGCCATAACCTGTAGTTTTAACCTGAAAGAGGAGGGAGAGCTCAGACTTCCTGATACTGTGGAAATGATGGGTGAATCTAATGTGCTGGAAGGTAAGTTGTTAACACAACACTTTCGCATTGATCTATTTACCTTCTGAAACTACAGTTCCATCCTTTGCAACAAAATTGGAATTAGACAATGTTTTCAATCATAGCTACATTTGACATTATGATTTAAAAAAATTTCTCCTTTTTTTCAACAATTTCAAAGTTACTTATTCTTGAAAAAAATCCTATTTTAACTACAAGTGTATTAGTTTTGAAAAAAAAAATTAGTCTTCACACTGAACCTATAAAAATGTAACAATTGAAATTAAATTCAGAGCATTTGAGAATATGGTTTTTAACAAATAATCTTTTGGCAAAGATCTACTTTTCTGATTGCTTCATTTCAGGTATATTATCAAATGTTGGAAACCTGATTGTTTCATCATACCAGAAGCTTACCCTGTCTGCAAAAGCTCGCACGGCTGTCTACTCCAATGGTGCTCATACATCTATGTCTCCCAAAGGAGGGTACAGTTTCTCTACCTTCACAATGAAGAGCTTCTCGGAAGTCACATTTGAAAAAGATGCCTCTGGATTGAAGGGGATATCTTTTGCCACACTTGAATTACACTATGGGTCAGTTCTGTATGGAGAAAGTCTAAACATTACAGCCAATTCTCTAACACTTCATCCAGGGTCATCTATAAATCTACAAGGGGGTGGATATGCTGCTGAACAGGGCCCAGGGGCAGGCAGTCGGGTAAGGAACTTGTTTTATTACTTTTCACAAAGTTCTTTAAAAAGGCATTGATGGGGCCTCCTTGGCTGAGTGGTTAGAGTCATTAACTTGCAAAAAATCTCTCAGCCCTTCACCGCTGTGGGTTCGAATCCTGGTCTGGGCACGTAGGTTTTTTCAAGTGAGGAAGCCTTCCAGCTGGCTTGCGGTACGTGGGTGGTTCTACCCGGGTGCACTGTGTGCCTAAAATAGTGTACAAAGGTCCCCCGGGGTCTTCCTCCACCTGTAATGAGCTGGACGTGGTGATAAGACTGAAATACTGTGAAAGTGACGTTAAATTCTAATAAACAAACAAACAAAAAAGGCATTGCACCCTTTTATATACTTTGCTGCCCTTGTTTTAATTGGGATATTTAACATGATATAATCAACATTACACCATGGGTCTTTATAAGAACTGGCAGTAAAGCTATCCAGACTAAGGCATTTCATTTTAATATTAATACACTGCTGCAGTTTATGGCCTATGGTACAGTCTTAGTATAGATATCACTATGGCTCATTTTTTTAAAACTTTTCTTGGGGAGATGGGACAAATGTAGTGGCAATTCTCTGCTAAACTTAATGAATATCCATTACTGAAAATTATCTGTCTATAAATTATCATTGAAAATGCCAATGTTAACATATGTTTTTAAAAAGTTGTTGTTTACCTAACATTGAGACCAAAAGACGCCAAAATGTGTGGCATCTGATCTCGGTCTATGCCATTAACTAATTCCTCTAAATTTGCTTTCAGAAACATACCGGTAAGAGTTCAGATAAGAGACTTCAAATTTAAGGATATTTGTGAATTATAATATTTTGAAATTTACTGTTAGGTTATTACTTTTGATGATTTGTTTGTTTGATTTACGTCACTTTCTGCCAGCTAGGGCTAATGGACGACTTTTGATGAATTGATGAAATTCCTTCAGGTTTTTTTTGATGAAGATGCAGTTAATTATTCATTTGTCTGTCTTTTTCTTTTCTGTATCTGCTTTTGTAAAACATTTGAAACGATGTGATCACCTGCACTGTGGGGGAGCTGGCAGTGTCCACACATTGTTTGCTAAGTCAAACAGTTTTCATCTGATCTTCATCAAATGTGGTGTTTGGGAGCAGAATGTCTGGAACGTTAAAAATACCTAGCCACAGCACCTTAGGCTCTTTATTTATGGCTGTTGAATCAATCAAAAATTTAAGAAATTCATGTTGTCCACTCTCTAAGTCAATTTTTTCTCATCCAATCATCACAAAACTTGGTGACCATGATTGTTAACATAATGCCTAGCCAAACTGTATTACCTTGCCAAATTATCTAAGGAAATTATGAGTTATGGCCCTTTAATTATCAAAAATTGGCTAAATTAGCCCGGTCTACTTACTATGTTCACCAATTTTCACCAAAAGTTATCAAACTTGGTGAATATTTTTTAGGGCATTTTTTCCCTGCCATGGTCAATAAGCAGCCAAATCACTAAAGACACATATGAATAATAGCCTGTTACATATCCACTAAATTTTAAGCCTCATGAAAATGATTGATACCTCAGTAGGTATTGAATTTTCAGTTAAAAGCAGTTTTACTGTAAACCTTTTTTCTGTAATATATGCATTGCCCTGTTGTCCTTTTTGTCTGTAATTGATACATTTGCAAAATTTCAATTTAAATCAGATGCCCATAGGGACATACCATGGGAACACCTGTGATGGGTAGGAGTTAGGTGGGCACCGTCTTCTTGTCTGCTCTCTTAGTCAAACAGTTTTCATCAGAGCTTAATCAAACTTGCTGAACATGTTTGTTGGCATAATGTCTTGGCTAAGTTTGATAACCAGCTAAATCAACTTAGGAACTTTTGGATTATGGCCCTAAAATTATGCAAAATTTTGCAAAATTAGCCTTCAAAGATTTGCTGAATATGTCTGTTGGCATAATGTCTCAGCCAAGTTCAATAACAAGCCAAATCAACCCAAGCAATTTTGGATTAAGGCCTTTGAATTATTTCATGACAGTTTGGCACTCTTGTTATCTGTTAGTTATATGAATAACTAATAAAATCTGTTAAAATCACTGCAACAGATCGGAGGTGTAGTAACAGGAGCAGGCCATGGATCACCAGGTGGATCTTCATCTGAGGATGTTTCTGGAGGAGCTGTCTATGACAACACCAGGAAGCCTGCTACAGCTGGCAGTGGGGGAGGTAACTCGGCCACAGGCACTGGTGGTGCTGGTGGAGGTTATCTTTTCTTGTACCTGTATGACACAATTACCATTGATGGTGAGTGCATTACATGTCTTGTGCATTACATGGAGAATAAATGAGTAACAAGAAAAATTAATATTTTCACAAATGCCAGAGTTGTCACAAGATTAAACAAAATAGCATCTAACACAAAGAGAAACAATTGTTTAATTTCTCTCATGCTTTTAAATGATACTTTTTACTACTTTATTAAACCTTTTCTCTCAGTGAAAGGATATGATTATTATATTTGTTACCTACTAGAAAGCATACAGAAACTGAAGTGCTTGTGTTATTAGTAAGGATTGGAACGAATATCTGAATATTTTATGACTAAAAATTTTAAAATTTAAAACCTGAATATTTGTTTTCACTTTGAAATTGATGCATTTTTTGTGCATTGTGCATTTAAAAAAAATAACAAACCTCAGAATCATTTTAAATCATACATTGATAGACATTAATTAAAAGTAAACAGCATGTGGCAGTCGCTTGGGCAGAACTGCTTTTACAGTGTGTGAGAAACAGTTTTCATATTCAAGAGATAATAAGAAGAATTTAAGCCTAATCACTATGATGTTTTGTTAAAAAAATGACACTTGTTTGTGTTGTTTTTACATGACCCCTGGTCTCACTACCCATTTACATAATCAATCTACTTATCACTTCAGTATTATTACCGGTAATCTACAAACAGCCAATAATCAAAGAATAGGTATATTTTCTGTCTGTAAGTAGACATCCCTTCATGCAAACTGATGATTGGATCATGCTGAAAACTGAGTATTTGAAAATATGTTACTGTACTCCTTTCTGTATGAGCACCACTTTCAGTAATAACACTTAATGCTTTATTTGACAGATTAAGAGTTGTAGTTTGTAATTCAGCAAGTTCAGGTTTAGATATGTCATGCTTAATTTAACAAAATTGGTTATAGCACATCTAGGACTGAACACATGTATTATATTTTACAGGTTTTTAATTAACCCTCTGGGCGCCAAACAATTTTTGTCTGCCTCAATGTTCAAAATGGATATTTCTTTAATTTCTGTTTAAAAACAAAATCAGGGTATCAAACAGTTTGGATCCTGAAGAGACCTCTGCATTTCATCTGGATTTCAAACTGTTTGCAAAAATATCACAGAGTCGCCTATGGCAGCAAAAAAAGTAAAGGCAGATAACAAAACCAGTAATTTCAGTTTTTAACTTGTGTTTTCATTATATGATCGGTTTAATTTAGGCATATGGCAAAGATTTTTTTTGATACCTGATGTGCAATATTTGACAGGTTTGTTGAAGGCAAAGTGCAAAGTTTTTGATACATAATGTGTAATAATTGACAAGTTTGTTGAAGGCAAAGTGCAAAGTTTTTGATATGTGATGTGCAATATTTGACAGGTTTGTTGAAGGCAAATGGCCAGGATGGTAATGGCAGTGATAGTGGAGGTGGAAGTGGGGGCACCATTGATATATACACCAAAAATATGAAAGGAGACGGTGAGATACAAGTCAATGGTGGATATGGCACAGGCAGTGGAGGTGGAGGGGCTGGAGGAAGAATGGTCATTGCTGTGACATCTCAGTAAGATTAAGATTTTGTATCAGATCAGGGTCCAAGGTTATAAAACTTACTCATTTTGAACATTTTACAGAATTTTTGTTACTTTAGTTTCATTCTTTGATTTAAGGTCTAGAGAAATAGCTCATTGCAAAGTAGAACTCAGTTACCAAATAAAAAAGGGAAATATTAATATATTTTCAAACTCTGTTGCCATGGCAGTGAAGGTCATCAGGTCAAAGGTTAAGATCCCCAGGACATTGAACACGATTATCTTGTCCCTTTTATAACTGAAGATTGACTAGACCTAGGGTCCTCAAACTGGGCAGGGAGGTTGAGAATGACCAGTAGATTACCCCTATTGATTTTGATTTTGAGGTCATCAGGGCAAAGGTCATGGTTACAATGAATTTGAACACTAAAAGCTTGTTTGATTAATCACAAGAGATAACTTGAATTTACAATTAATCATTTATCTGTAAATCTTTATGACTTGCATTTACTAAATTTTTATTTTGTATTATCCATTTTACTAAGTAACAGATACTAGGAGGAAATGTGTTTAACTGGAAACTGTATATCATCAACCCTTATAGACTATTTAGAACTGATTAAGAACTATACCTTCTATCCTCAGTCTTTGAATGGAGGTAGGTGATAACCTTTGAATTTGCATCACAGGCTTTTTATGTGAAATGGGAGCATAATTTTGACAAATCTCTTGTTTTAAATATTTATTTCAATATTTCAATATTTGCCTTCAGAAGAATTGTCAGAAGGTTTTTTTTTTTTCCAAATGTTTTCTGACATAGAATAAGTAGGAACATCAAAATTAGAAAATTCTGAACGCAGAAGTGGTTTTGAATTTCAACATTTTATGACAGGTCTTTGTGGTAAATAATGATAAATTTTGTTTATCCTTTCAAGCACACTTCAAAAGCTTTAAAAGAAAAGGTCATATAATGGTAAAAGTATATATTTACATACAATTTTAATTTCACTACTTGCAGAGACTCGTATACAGGCATAATGACCGCCTATGGTGCTGGAAGCAAGGACAGTACAACTGATGTCAAGGCTGGCCCGGGTACCATTTTCACAATGAAGGGCAAGGAACCAACAGTTGTCCGCACATTGATCATATCAGGGAACACAGACAACCAGTACCAGGTGCAGACTTTGGCCTACATCAGTGGAAATAGCGATGAGTTTGAGTATGATCTGTTGACATTGACTGGTAAGTCGACATTTCCAGATCTTGCAACTATTATTTTCTAGGGCTCAGTGCAAAATACAGACCACTCTAGTTATGTGGAAGTCATCAGGAACCAGTAAAAATTTGGACATAACGAGAGTTCGACTCAAACATCTAATGGTTTAGTCAGTAAAATCCCCATATGATTATCTGTAAATCTATCACTTATAATGACTGGTCCTTAGAAACAATATCCTTTGTCTGATTAATCCGAGTGCAAATGTAATTAATGTTTATAAATGAATGAAGTTTAGTTGTTTGTCAATTTGTGTTAACTGTCTGTTTATAAGGTATATTGTGCAAGATTAAATACAAATTTTAGTGATAACTCAATCTCGAAAATTTCAGTTTGCACATTAAAGCTGCAAAAATCAAAACTTTTTTGTTTAAAACAAGCTGTATGTTACAGTGTCAGCATGCCTAAATAACACAGTATTCAATAGCTTGTTAAGGCTGAGCTGATCAGGAGGGGAGATTCACACCTTGTTATGCAATGTCCGGTGAATTAGGCATAAACATTGACTTAATTGTGTAACTATACCTTTGAGATCAGTAACAAACTTTGACACATTGAAAAATTTGTCTTAAACAATGAAGGTTTACATAGCATAAGAAGGAAAAAGAGTCAGGACTGAAAGAAAACTTCAACACAAGGAATAATTTGTGTGAAGCGAGTTTGCCATAACAAGAGTGGACTGTATTGTTGGTTAGAAATTGAAGCTGTACTTTTGATCCACATAACAGTTAAACTGTCATACCGAAGTGACGACTTTCATTAAAAAAAAATCAAACGCCAGTAAAAAACATTTTTTGGTAGTGGCCATTGCCAGGTGACTGCTTTAATGACTGTTATGTGTAACATGTAAGGAACCATAGAAGCTATGTTGATAATAAATTACTTCTTCAAAAGTTGAAAATTCTGTAGAATTAAAAACTTTTCAGCATATGATAAAACTTTTTTCCTTTTAAGAACTTTTCTTAATTTAGAATCTGTTTTTGTGGCAACAACAATAATTACACTTTAGTTTAATTTTTACAGTTTTACCATTTTAAAACTTCCAATAGTTTTTTACAAACTAGCCTATGTTTGATAACTGAAGAATTCATGATATCTATTTATAATGGGTGACTTTAATATAAATCTACTAGAGAACTCCAACAATATATGCAACTGGATAAACTTAAATGAAGCG